>BGPR01000031.1:264129-341901 GCA_013235015.1 Araneus ventricosus | reverse complement strand
AATTTATGTTTTATTTTTAAATACCATTCGCAAATACATTTTTTTTGCAAAATATTCAGTGTATGGGTATTTATAAATTTAATATTTCTTTTTGAATCACCATTCTCAAATAATTTTTTGTAAAATACCCAGTTTTGGGTATTCATGAATTTTAAGTTTAATTTTGAATCGTCATTCACAAATACTTTTTTTTCTTGCAAAATAGCAAGTTTTTGGGTATTTATAGAAGTTTGTATGTTTCATTGTGAATCAGCATTCGAAAAGTTTTTTTTCCCGCAAAATACCCAGTTTTTGGGTATTTACCCAGGACTTGGGTAAATATCCGGATATATACCCAAAAATTATTTACCTACCCGCTGGGTATTTACCCATCCCACATCACTGATTAAGACTGTTTTAATTATTTTTAATGGATATTGAAAAAACATTATATAAATTCACCTAATTTTGTTGCGGAAACTATGAAGATAAAACCATGATTTAGAAAATCACCGATTGAAAAAAGTACACTAATCTTGCATTTTGTTTATGCTCAGGAAAAATGTGTCATTATAGTCATCAGTGTAACAAACTTTAATTCATATGTTTTGACAAACCTTTTTATTGCATTCAAAAGTGACAATATTTTTATACTGACTATTTTTTATCTTTTTTTCATACTTACTTTTAAAAATATATACTATAAATTTTAAATTCTTAAAAATAAATTAGCGGAATTTTATTACCTATAAATAAAAAAAAATATCTTTTACAAATAAATAATTCCCTGTACACATTCGGGCGTGGCTATGGTAGTCGTTGTGGTTGCATATAAATAATATTTTCTTATGTACCGAATTCGTAAAAAGAATATATGATTAAATTTTCTTTTATTCATGCGTTTGTAGTGTTTGATGTTTTGAACTTGAATTAAAAGAGTTATGGGATTTGAAGCAACAAAGGCTGTTATCCCCGTGTGATGTTTTGATACGAGCAAAACAATTTCGCAGAATCACCGCCTTTAAAAAAATAAGACTTACATTTTTTTAAACTTGGGAGTTCAACTATCCGTGATTAATGTAGTAAAGTTCAAAGAGTTGAACTTTACAATAGCAAAGAAAGCAATAAAATGATTAGATTTTATTACTTTAAAATTGCAAAGAAAGTAATAATATGATTGGATTTTATTACCTTTGATTAATTAAACAATAAATCACGCTTTATTTATAAGCATTAAAATGCATAGCTTGAGTATCGAATTCAAGAAAACAAAACATCAGCAAACTTCGCTTTTCCGTTCATTTACAATGAGTAGGATGTTTGATACAAAGAAAATAGTATTTCCGCTGAATCACCGTCTTTATATCTTATTTTCCTGTTTAAATAGGACTCGGGGTGCCTTTTCATTGTGAGCATTGTAATATGTATGTGAATAATGCAGTAAGATTTAAAGAACAGACGTGGAGTATGATTTGCGGTGAACTTTTGCAGAAGAAAGATAAATCTTTCAAAAGGAGGAAAAAGACGGGATAGTTGCAAGTGTCCAGGAAATAATGAGTTAATATGTTTTATTTCTATTTTTTCTGTGACGTCATTTACCTCACGGCTGCGCTAAGAAAAAGGGTGAAGAAAACTTTAACGTAACCCAGGCAACGCAGAAGACAGAAAAGGCTGCTCGGACAAACTCTGCTGACATAACACCAATTTCCTCAGAAGAATGTCGACAGAAAATTTCTTCGATAAACTTCTCGACGATGGGATTGATCTTCAGGACGATCAATTCATAACTGACTGCATGGAACGCTTTGATCGAGACGAAGATGGCATGTTGAATTTGAAAGAACTTCGTTTCTTAACGGATGAGTTGTTTGTGGATGAAAATGGTGCCTCGTATGAATTTCCGGTACGGATGTGTGCAGAGTTGCTTTATGCATTTGATGCAGACCACGACGGTAAGATAAATATGGATGAGCTAAAAGAACTGTGGTTTAAAGTAATCGTGCCGGTTGTAAAACCAGTGTCTGCTCTTGTTGTTATCGATGTGCAGAATGATTTCATTGATGGTTCTTTGGCTATCAGAAATTGTCCAGCGGGACAAGAGGGATTTGAAGTTGTCCCAGTCATCAACAATTTGCTGGATGAAATACCTTTTAATTACGTCTTTTATACCTATGATTGGCATCCTGATGACCATGTTTCCTTTATAGACAACGTGCATTTGAGGAATTTTCACGAAACTAGTCTTGTGCCTCAGGACGAAGCAAAGATCTTTGACACGGTTGTCTTTGAAGGTCCTCCTCCAATTGAGCAGAAACTATGGCCAAGGCATTGCGTCCAGACTTCTTGGGGTTCGGAATTGCATCCTGAATTGAAAATAGCAGATAATGCTACTTTTATCTACAAAGGAACTTGTTCAGATATTGACAGTTATTCAGCTTTTTGGGACAATCAAAAACTGTCACAAACTAATCTATCTGATGAGATGAAATCCAGGGGTGTGACAGATATCTTCGTAACCGGCTTGGCTACTGAATATTGCGTCGGTTACACTGCCTTGCATGCTTTGGAACACGGTTACAGAACCATTCTCGTCGAGGATGCCTGTAGAGGCGTTGACTTAAAAGATATCGAAGCAACAAAAGAAAAGTTACAGGAGCGACACGGTGTGATAGCTACTTCGGATAAAGTAAAAAATATGGTGCTTGGTCGTGACCGAAGACATGATCTTGGATATCGAACGGCAATGTTAGCTGTTAAAGGAAATATTTAGTTCCAATTGTTAAAATTATAAAATGAAACTGAATGCCATTTATTTTGTTATTTTAGAAGTTTTGAAGGAATAGTCTTGCTTTTATGGAACTTAAATCTTGAAGTTATATGTTGCGCTTATCAGTGAAGTCAGTAAATGTAAGCAAAAACATCAAAGTAAAATACAACTCCTCATTTTATTATTCACAATCATTGTGATTTCTTCAATCTGAAATACGTGCTTTTTTCTGATAAACTAAATAAGTTGCTTATGATTTAAATATTGATTGATATTTAAAAAATACATGAATGTAAGATTTTATCAATATCTGTTATTTAGCAATTAGAATGAGAAAATAATACATTATATACTTGTACTTATTTAACAAGCCTACCGTAATACGATATTCTTAGTTTCAAGTGCTTATTTTTTTATTTTGTTTCTATATTTTCCTGAAATTTTAATTACATTGAAAAAACTAAAAAACATTCACTATGTAAGGTAATTCGTCGTTTATGCTTACATGAACATAAAACCAGCTTGTGTTCGCAGAAAGCAGCCGAAATCACAACTGTAGTAATTTAACTCATTTACAATATTAGCGCGAACAAGCTCTTCCTTCTTATGAATAAAATTCTCACAACTAATATCATTTCATTATAAATGCTTTCATTCACTCATTTAATCTGATTAAAACAGCTCGAATTTAAATGTTAATGTTGTGATGTAACTTTAGAGCCTATCTTCGGGAAAGGATGAGATATTGATGGACAGTTTTGTGTGCTATTAAAAGGTTAAGATTCAAAAATTATATTTCTATTTTAATATTTTCTTGCTTGCTGTTCTGACTCTCTGAATTTCATTATTAATTAATAGTTGTGAATTCATAATGTATAATGTTAATAAATCTAATGTTTCACATTAAATATTATAAATTAAAATCTAATGATTCACATCTTGATGAATAGTTTTAATATACAGATAGAAAATTTTGAAAAAAGTTCGGTAATTTATTTCAGAAAGTATGAAATCAAAATATTAGAGGTTCAGACAATCTTATAATTTACTTCAAACTCATTCAGTGAGCTCATATTCGCTTTTCTTGATGAAATATGAAAAATAAAATTTCTAAAACTGCCTATGAAGTATGTAATAGAAAATGTGTCATATATGTGCATTTTAGATGAATTTGTTGCTGAAATTTATTTCAGTTCATATGAAATTAATTAATTAGACTATAAAGGTATTTTATGTCAATTTAATGAAGTATTATATTAATTAAACGTATTTAATTCATTGTCTAATAATTAAGAACTGAAATCTTTTTTTCCCATAATTTTTTTTTCTATTCCTATCTTTATTCAAATCAAAATATATCACGACTTAATTTATGGTCTTGCATTTGTCAAAATTCAGCTTGTTTAAATTTAGATAATAAAACTCTTTAATCTCTTTAACAAAACAAAATTTTCTTTAAATCTATATTTTCTGGAATATGTAGATTAAGTATTGTTATATTCATTTTTTCAAGGTTAAAATGTCATGAAGTTTATATACCAAATCTAAAGTTGTTAAACATTTTAAATAATGAAAATTTGTTCTAAAATGTGCTAGAATCAATTTGTTCATAAAACTGTAGATAATATTTTTATAAAATTTCTCTTTTAGTTTTAGAAGTAGTACAGAAATGAAGTAGCTTTTTTAATAACAATAAGTACTTTCCCTATAAAAATTAACTTTCAACGTTTAACTCAGTGGTGTACTGTCATGCGATAACATTCTTACAAAAGAAAGCAATTAGACAATTAAAACTCTATATTTCAATATAGGCCATCCTAATTATTCAACAAAATATTTTAACATTTCTCAATCTTTTCCTTATATGTGTGCAAACTTTAAGAACTGAAACTGAAAATAGTGTTACACGGAATATTTCATGCAACAACCAGTTTCACATTTTCTAGTATGCGTATTACCCTCTTCAAATTCTTTTATTGTTACTAATCATGAAAATAACGCTAGATACAAGATGCATCCATCATTTTGTGTAAAATGACGAGTCTAGCCTGTGCATCTAATAAATAAATTTTTGAGTTTAAAAACTTTTATTCGGTCATTCATAGAAATGAACTTATAAGAAAAGAAATACTGTGGAATTCTTAAACATTTCAAACGCCCAGAAATTGTTTTATGAATCAAAATAAGAAAGCATTCGCGCAAAAGAATCTGTCGTCTCAATGTGAGGAAATTTGCTTATTAAAGGATTAAGCAGTATATATCTTCGCAAAAAATAGAAACTTTATGATTGGCCAATGAGATGAAGTCTTTAATAATCGTAGAATTTCATCGAACTTCATATTATAATCATATCACTACGAACTTGACGTTTTTAAAAATATATATAATCTCAATTATCATGTCGTTATTTTTGCACAAATTATTTCAATTAGAAAAGTGTGGATTTGAGCAAAAATAGATGATAATAGAATTATTTCAGCTATTGCTTCGTCAAATCTTTGAGTACTTCTCACAAAAGCTTAGGAGAAACAGAGAAATACAAAGATATTTTCTCATTTAGTGAATAAAATTTCAGAGATCTGTCAATATTTTTTTCAGTTAGATCCACAACCGATATCTAGGCATATAATTATTTCTGTAAGTTAACATGTCATTAACAATTTAACAGATTGATTAGATGACGGGAAGTTTTAAAAACCGGTCAATCTGATTTCGTGAAAAGTATACGAAAATTTAGACCTCATCTTCATGAATAAAAAAAACTTCGAAACAAAAATGCTCAGTTTATTTAAACCTACAGTGTGCAACGATGCATATTTGCATCACCTGCAATTTTTTTCCACTTTAAAATTAATTTTGCATCATTTTTGTAATTATTTCATGAAATAATTTAATTACTACATTTTAATGGACGTAGGAAAGTTGAAAGAAGAACTATTTAACTAAACAGAAATATTTTTTATTATTTAACTTTAAATTAAAAATACCTTTAAAATCCATTATAAATTATTTTCCTCTATTCTTTACATTTATTTATACAGATTTAAACAGCTAATTTTGGAAGATTTAAAAACAACTGCGCATTGGAGGATTAAAATCGTTTTATTGAAATCACAAAGAACTGAAACTGCATAACACAACTGCTGAATTGTTTAAATATGTTGAATATGAAATGACAGTTGTGTTAAAAACAGTCCACTATTCAACACAATGAATGCTTATTTGGTATGGAAAATAAATCTGGATAACATTTCATCATATTTTCTTCAGCATTATTTTTTTAGAAGAAAAGACTTAATTACAGATATTAAAATTGATAAAGGAGATATTTTAAAAATATATTTTCCTTTTCTGGCTTCTCTTAAATAACTTTTTTTTAATTAAGGCAGAAATTTTATAATGATAATTTTTCAGCTTTTAGTGCGTTCAATGAACAATTTAAAGACAGAATTAAAATACCTAAATTTCGTGAGAGAATATACCAGATGTGTTATTGAATGTAACTGTTCTCTCTGTAAATTTTTGGTAATTTGTGATAAATAATCTTACTTTTACACTTTGCTAAAAGTGTACTACATCGTCTTTTTATCTAAAGAGAAGGGATGCATGTCGTTTTAAAACTAGAAGATTTTTACACATTTTGTTATTGCTTCATTATAAGATAGATGGAAACATATTTCAACGCAAACTCTTGGTTTCATGTACAGGATGTGACCTGAACTAATTTTTGCGGCGATTCTTGAAGCCATTTTTTTTTCAAATACAGTACTATTTTGTTTCGAAAACTTTTCAGGGTTTTTCTAAACGGTTTTAACTTCTGTAAGGCATATAATTAGAAAAAGATGGGGCTATCATTCCGTTATTTAAATAAAAACAGTTTTAAAAACACCCTTGTACCTAAAAGAAATATTTTAATATAATTATTTTATATTTTTTAAGTCTTTAATTTAGAATTCATTATTGTAAATAATATAGAATCTTGATATCAATTTTTCCTCAAATTTTCTACCAGGTGGCACAAATGGTATGAAATGGAAATTTAATTACATGAATCGATTTACTCATAATTAAGTTCAGAAGATATTAAAATATAATCTTTCCAACGAGAACATACACGTGTGCAAAATCTTAAAATTCTAGTACATCAAGAAGTGAGTGAAAAATCGATTACAAAATTCCAACTATGCAAGCATGAAACAAGAAAAGTTAAATAAAAGAGAGTGAAAAGGCGATACTTTTCTGTCAGACATATTTTGGGAATTCCAGTCGATCCGAGATGAGTTTTAGTACTCGTTCGGAATAACAAATGCAATAGGCGCAATTCCCGTGTTTTATTAGTGTCTTCAAATGATGCACGGCACAGAAGGTTAAAATAATACTTTGTAACCTGGCAAAATTAAAATGAACTTTTGCCTAATCGTCTATTGATTTCCGTCTTAATTTGTGTTTCTTTCTGTGGCCTGACGGTCGGGAGTTAAACATTCTTCCACTAGTGTGGCGTGGAAGTTTGGAGAGAGATAGGATACAGCCTCAAGAGTCACCCTCGCCATCTGATAAAGGTTCAAAATTAGGTGTAACGTCGCGAAATAACCCTTGTGTTCCTTCAAAACGGGACGTTAGCGTACCGGATTAAGCTAGCGCTCCTTTCTTTTTACGTTTGACTTAGAAATATTAATCAGAGAAAAACAATAATGATGAGTGTTGCACAGTTGAAGTTAGAAGGCATTTGCATGGCAAGGTACTGATTTAAATAAAAATTCATAAAAATGGAGCAGTTATATTCTCACATAATTTGTTTATAAAAGGATGCTTCATGTCGACAACAAATGAAGAATTGACTTCAACACCTAAGAAAACCTCTCGTACATGTTTTACGATAAAAGAAAAAAAAATCTAAAAATAAATAAAGAAAATAAATCTCTATAGTTTTGAGAAAATTCCTTTTTTCTTAAGTCAGTCGGAAAATAAATCTTTTTCTCCAATCAAAATACGCATTCCAAGCAATAAGTAGATCTGATGTTTATCAGTTACTTCAATTATAAACCATTCATCATCTCTCCTGGAAAGATAATTATGGGAAGATGATGATTAATGAACACTTACTTAAAGTGTAAAATTGCTTCACAAACTTTTTTGAGCGGTTTAGTCTCCATTTAAAGGTTCAGAATTGAAGAAAAATAAATTATCAATGAATTTAGATGTTTCATCTCTATCTAATCTTCAATAGATTATCTAAAATAATTTTCTTTGGAAGTATTGCGATTAATTTTGCAACAGTTATAAGAAGTGACATGTATATGGTTCTAAAAAATATTTCCAGAACACTTGTGCAATAATCATCCAAATTGAACATATCAAAATAGAGATTTAAGATGGAACGTTATACTCCCGCCCTATTTCCGTTTCTACTTCAGTAACGCATGTAAAGATGAAGAAAACATGTTGTTCTTGTCTATTTTTTAAATATGTTTTCCTCTGATTTATAAATGCATTGAAGAAATAATAAATATAAATTGAAATATTACATTATTGAGAAATAAGTGCAAATTCATAGCTTTCATTAGCATACCAGGCAATAACATATTCGAAAGATCCAGCGATTAAGCTAAATTTTGAAGTTTAATATTTTAAAGTAATGTTAGTGATAGTTTTTTGAATCACGACTCTTCTAAAATCCACTTGTAGGCTTGAATAAAACCTAAACTCCATTATTCTAATACTATTCTTAGTAAAAATATTCTAATTTGTAAAATATTTAAAATTTTACGTGCTCTTTTATTAATTGAAAAGTGAAACAATAAAAAATATTTCAAGAACCTAAACAAATATCTCTCCTGTTGTTTTAATGATTTGTCATTCATTGCAACAATATCTTTGAGATACTAGGCCTAATCCTAGGCCTAGGTCTAATCTAGGATGTAACAAAGGCTTGTAAAAAATTTTATGATATTTTAATATACAAAATATATTTTACTGTCGTGAATCACATACATAATTTATCATACTGAAATTCTGTGTTTACGGTAATTTTTTGAATACTTGGTAGACATATGACTTTTTTACCTATTTCCAAGCCAATCTGACGAGGAAACAATCAACATATCAATACATTTGGTTATGCTGAATAAATTTCCTGTCCGATTACATGAATTAAATTATTACTGTTTGAATTACATTCCGTATAATATGAGGATTGGAAATTTTGTTGAACAATTTGTGTCAATCTTGCATTGTTTCCCTAATCATAAAAAAGATTACCAATCTTTAAAAATATGAAAAATTCATCACACGAGGAAAAAGGCCTTCTCTAAAAGGTTGTATAACTTTTTAGATTTCTCGAGCATAAGTAAGCACATCAAGGAGGTATCTTGAAACAAAAATAAAACTCAAAATCTTATGCTGAAATAATACAAAAAAGTCAGAATTGCTCAGTCTATTGGATATGTGGCAAAAATTCCCTTGGTATGTTTTCATGGATATAACCACTTTTCCCCTTTCTCAAGCATCTAAAAATAGAGAAATAACGATCAAAAATATTCAACACATTAGTTATTTTTTAAGTAGCTGTTCTCTAATTATAACAAAACATCTGAAAACTAATTTAGTTCACAATTTCAAACCGCTTTAAAATTTAACACTTTCATTTATGTTAAACTTTTTTTTATTTAACTTTGCTGATAAAGTTTTTTTTCCTTTTTCAAATAAACATACGAGGTCCATTCATTAAAAGAAACACTGGCTTCGTTTATCCAATTAAGCAACAGCGTTTCAAGGAAAACTGATTTTTTTTTCAACAAAAGAATAAAAACATTTTAAAGTAATCTGTATTTTATTGGCTGAAAAAACAATATAAGGTAACTGATGTAACATTTTTGTTGCTAAAAATCAGGGAATTGCAACTTATATCTTTTTCAAATCAGGTTTACTGACCGAGCTGGTGTTATCAGAATAAAATTTAATTAAATAGCATTTTATTTTTTTAAGTTAACCATTCTAACATAACGCTGCTTATAAATACAGTAAATTTCTATATATGTGCAAAATGGAACTTAGTAATTCAAAAAAATTATATAACGTAAAATTCAATTGTATGAACTTAAAAATTCTTTTTAATTTCTTACAAGAATCACAATTCAGTACAATCTTGGATTTGGTGATAATAATAAATTTTAAGAATCAAAAAATGCTGAATTTCACTGCATTTCTATCCTAATCATAATTTGAGGCGTTTTGCAAAAAATGAAGATTTTTTAAACCAATGTTCAACCTATGAAAGTTATCATGCAAATTTGACACAGATTTTCACGCTATTATATTAATAAAAATTTCAGACAAGAAATTAAGAATGCACCTTCTCCTCCACTGATGATCTCTGCGACTTCTGACCGTCAGCACTTACGACCACAAAAATAAGTTTCAAAAGAAAACGTAATTCCATGTTGCACTTTTGTTTACAGTACGTACAACAGAGCACATATTATCCATTTTTCAGATTATGTACAGTAAAAATAAGAACATGGATTGAATTTTTGTGTTTTGTGAACAATTTTTATAATCCATTTAAATGAAAATAGTGTTGGAAAAATATAAATCCGATTTATGCCCAGTTCGACTTACAACCTGTCGGTTGAAACACAACTCGGTCGCAAGTTGAGGAACCCTTGTATATAAGTTTTTTAATGCAAATTAAACAAATGACACTCATAAATTAAAGCCATAAAGCGACATCGTACAGAATTGTAACCAAAAATGATGATTTTATTTAATTGCATTCCAATCAATAGATTTTATATGAAATTTCCAAGGTGCGACCCATATACATTCTTGCCACCATACTGAGGAAAAAACATTTCCATAAACCATACAAAAAATTACATATTTAACTGAACAGAAATGCTACGATGATAATCAAATCTGAATAATCCAAATGTTACAAAACCAGTGATTTAGATCATAAGAAGCATAAAATGGTAGCAGCCATCAGGTTAATCTCCACATTTGACAGCACACTTTTCCAGCTGGACAGTCACCATCTCTAGGAAAACAGCAACGATTGACTGGTCTACAGAGTTTAGGTGCTAGACACGCCTTAAGTGCAAAAGCCACGTCTGGAAAAAAAATTTGGTGATATAGTTTCATCAGGAAATCGCAATTCAACAAATAATATAGTCAGTGGCGAATCCAGGATTTTGGTCTGGGGGTGCTGAGCTCAGAAAAATTTTGAATCGTCGTGTTCTCATGGCTTATCTAAGTCAAAACACATTAACTTTACTCACCTGAAAGTAAGGATCACAAAGGACACTACAGTATTTTCTATAATATAATAAAATACAATAAAATAACAAGCCAAAAAATTGTTTTCAACCGCGATAACTCAACAAGTATGAGTGGAATGACTACAAAAACGAGAAAATTTTCGTACCTGTCAAGCCAGAAAGCAATGTTGCGGGGTTTTATTTTTTAAAAAAGAGATTAAGAACAAGCAAGGATAGATATTTGAAAAAAATCCAGAATTCTGTTTTAGCTCGGGAAGGGGGGGGGGCTGAAGCCCTATGGCACCCCCTAGATTCGCCACTGATTATGGTCATTATCGAGTTTTGAAAAAATTGTCTATTTACATTGTATAACAAACCATTTTCATGACAGTGAAAGCACTTCACCATTTCGAAAGAATTTATTAATTTCCCAGATTATTTTAGATTTTTAATTTAACATTG
Source organism: Araneus ventricosus (assembly GCA_013235015.1). Lineage (NCBI taxonomy): Eukaryota > Metazoa > Arthropoda > Arachnida > Araneae > Araneidae > Araneus > Araneus ventricosus. The sequence continues at coordinate 330,438 of BGPR01000031.1, read as the reverse complement.
AAATAACTGATCAACAAGGGTTTCTTCTTTTTCTTTTTACTGATATTGTATAAGATTAAAATTCTATTGTTGGTTTCTCTAACATTTGGTATAAGAAATTGCCCATTGTGCGTAATAATACTGTTACTTTTTACATAATTACATTCTTTTCGAATTGACTAATAAAGATAACAGTCATTACTAAAGCAGTATAATTATTCATTGTACTCAGTGATGGCTCGTCCATTAGGCTGTCGAGCTACTGAATCCTTCGAACTTATTTCATAAATTTATGAGTCTTTTTTGGTAACATTTGTGAGCATTTTCTTACTGAGATTTCGATGAACTTAAGGAATTAAAAATAAAAATCATCTTAAAATCACATTCTATATCATTAATTTGATTAAGAAAATCTTTGTCGTTCCGCGAAATCTCTACTTACGTCGAAAGAGAGTTTAGAACTGTTACTCGACTCTAATACGAAATTGCTAGAAAAATCGGTTTTGAGCACGTGGAAATGACACATAAACAAGGAAAACTGTATTAATGGAGTTAGAAAGACGAACAACTTTTCCCTAATGACAGGAAAATTGAGAATTCGGCAATTTTTCATTTCCTCCTCTCTGTTCTTTTCATCACAAATGTATGTGTGTTTTTTTTAATTTATTTTTTCATTATTTCGCTTTCGCGATTTTCTGTTTATTACTTATTTTTTAAATGTTTTCTTTATTTCTCTTGTTACAAGTAATTTATTCAGATAAAGAAAATCGTTCTTGAAGGAGAATAAATTTTATATAAACAGATTTTAAAAAATCACACTTTTATTAGTGTACTAAAAGGCAGAAATTTTTATTTTAATTATTTTCTTCTTTTAGTCTTTAATATGTAATTCATTTTTTTAACCCCTTCTTGGTCGGTTTTTTTTCCGAATTTCAGACCCAAAAAACCATTTTTATTGCTGAAATCAATATATATTCTATCTCGAATTGGAAAATGCAAAATATTTTTGTCTGTAAGCAATTTTTGTTTGACCGACTGGTGATCATACATGCGATATCCCGTTCACTGATCTCCAGTTTTCCCTGCAATGCATCCATGTTTTAAATTAAAACAAAATACTCTCTGATGATATATTTTTCAAATCTATTACTTTGAGATGTTTAAGATTCTAAATATCTGCATGAAAAGAATTATTATTGATGTGTCAGAAATGTTTTTTAAAATGGTTTTACAATCTTACCATGAAAACAGCTTTGCAATCTTTATTGACCATCAGAGCGTAAAACCCTCAATGAAGTCATTTATTGCCGATTATTTTATTGCTTACATTGTCAAAATCGCGGAACATAACGAGACGCTTAAGTAGCGATAATATTCGTCGTAATATGCGACGCCAACCAATAAGGGGATAATATTATGCAATCTTGTAATACATGTTTTCTCAAATTAATTACCAGGTAGTATGCTATCAAAATTTAATTAATTTAATCGATTAACTGATTATTAAGTTCTGAAAATGTTAAAATAGTGTATCGTCGCCGAGAAGACATGAATGTGCAAAACTTCAAAATTCTAGCACATCAGGCAGTGAGTGAAAAGTCGATAACGAAATTCCTTCTTTAGAAACACGAAATATATCATGAAATATGTAAATAAAAATGTGCAAAAATACACATACTTTGAAGCACATTTTCAAAGCAGCGCTCCTGAAATTTAGAAAATTAAGCTTAAATTAAAATAATTTTATTTAGTGTTGTTAAATGAAGACGCATTAAAAATCTGACAATAAATGCAAACATTTTGAGTTAATAGAAGTTAAAAGGTAGTTTTTGAATAACTTTTGTAGCACTGCTCGTTTCTAAGTTAACGAATTGCCACTGTTGTAACTAAGTATCATTATTCTTGTCTTTAATTTTGACAGCTAAAGATCCTGCTCTCTGATTAAATTAGACGTTTAACATCATTCTAATTGGCATCTGGAGCAGCTGAACATATGTGCGTTTAACCTCTTCAGGGTCAAATTTTTTAATGGAAAAATAATTTTAATTCTTTATTCTATTACAATTTATTTATTTTATATCGCAAATTTTCAGAGAGATAGAAAAAACTGAATTCATTCTTTGAATTTTTATTCCGTAAATTTAAATTTTTCCACTTAGAATAAATTTATTTAAAAAACTAAATACAATCATATGTGGAAGTGCCCTTGAAAGAGATTAAAATGAAGTAACTAACATTAGATTCAACTTAACGGGAAAGCCCGTCGCTTTTTTGGCAAGCGCTCCACTTCCTTATACCATATTTACAACTTTTCTGCAGCAGGAGCGCCTTTTCAACGTTCGGTTTTATATTAATCTTCCATTTTAAGTTGAAAAAATTTTTTACATTCAAAACATTGGAATATTTTTATACTATAGAAAAGCAACCTCTTTTGCTTGGTAAATTATGACTTTAGAAAATAGTTACTAAATTATATTATAGATTAAGTAGTAGCTATTTTCTGGAATTATGGCTTTCAATGTTAAGTGTTTTCTAACTCATTCACTCAGGAATTATTCAGATATTTTCCTTTAAAAATGCTTCTACCCATCTAATTCCTTCTTGCTTCTTTTATTTTTATTTTAATGAAAGTTACTGAGTTGAGAATAAGTGAAATAATCAATCTTTGTTCTGTAAATAAACTTAATTACTTTCGATTCTAAAATACCAGATAATTTCTATTATATTTATATTATCCATTATTCGTAAATGTGTCTTTAAAATTCCTAGTTATCAAACATACTCCAGATCCACATATATGTGTATCTAAGCGAATTACTTATATTTTTTAAGATTTTCAAATATTCATATTTTCAATCAAATGTTTTATCAATATCTAAAACTCAAAGTGACTTATAGACATTAAAAAATTCCGAACAATAATTTCAATTTATTAAAAAAATTGCACCTTTATAAGCAAGTATGAAAGCACATGCAAGAAAAATAGCAGATTAAATTGTGCTTATTTAAAAGACAAGCTCTGGAAAAGAAAGCAGAAAAACGATTTGGCAGTTTGACAAGCTGCCAGCTGAAAAGAAATTAATTTTTTATTCGCTTTGTTGTGACGGCTGACATTTGTTTCCTGTCAAACAAATCTAACAGTGATGTAGTTACACTAGCAAGTGAACGGTGTTTGTCACAGCTTTTTGCTTTCTTTTTTTAAGATGATCAGACCTCTGTGCTTGTTCGAAAAGCGCTTTCTGTCTGTTAAGACCTCTTCGGTACTGTTTTATCACGAATCAATTTGTTTGGGTTTGTAATTTAAATACAATAAGGTCTGAAGTTATTTTAAATAAATTGGTTCTTTGAATTAAAAAAAAACGATTTAAGGAAATTTTAAAATTGGTTCATTACGGCGTATTTAATTCATAATAACTAAATCTATTCTTAATTCAACTAATATTTTTCAGAATTGGATTGATGATTATAGAATTTTTTTCATGCGTTTTTATTTAAAACGTTTACTGATTCATTTACTAGAATATGGCATAGTGTTAATTCCGACTCAAAGTCCTTAGCAAGGACGTACTCAAATATTGCATGCATGAGCATTAAGCGGAATCATATACAGTTAATGAATGCATTAAGAAATTATTAATTATATTCCCTTAAAATATAAAGGAATGCTGCGGTGCTAACATATTGTATATTGATAGCAACAATCTTGTGAGAACCCTGGAAAACATTTGTTCACAAAACAATTATTTCTTTATTTTTAAAATGAATCAATAATCGGACCATCTGGTTCATCTGAAAGACATACCGATGTTGAATTATTTAAAATATTGAAGTTATTGTCAGAAGCTGATTACTAAAAAAATGTCGTTAATAAAAATATTAACAGAGTTTTAATTCAGTTAGATAAGATGCCCCATCTTAAGCGGGACAATTCCGATTTTAAACACCTTTTTTTACTTATAAGTAAATAATTCATAATAAAAATAAATTAACTCGATGTAGTTCTTTAAGAAAAGTTAGTTTCTGAAGTATTTTCTTTTCCAACTTTTACTACGCATAGAATCATTTTTGTTTTTATGCAACTCGTAAAAAACAAGTCGATGTTTCATTAGAAAATTTTAATAATGAGCGTCTTTCTTGCAGTTTTTTTTCTGAATTTTAACTTCAATATTTTAGGAAAAATACTACAAGATATGCCTTCCTCCTTTTCCAACCAGTCTGTTCGGTTCTAATAAAAATTTTGTCTCTTTTTCATTTGAAAATTTAATGAACAGGTAAAAATTGATATAATGATTAATTATATTAACCCGTCCTTAACTCTCAGTTGTCTTTAGATATAATCTTTGTCCTGATCAGACTTAATTTTTAAAACCTTCCAGAGGCCAAAAACTCACCTTTTGTTTCTTCTTAGCCTCAACTCGTACTATTTTCAGTTCAGGGCCCTTTCATTTTTGATATTAATTTTCATTTTTGATTTTTCTTAAAGTACTAAAAGCTAAGAAACTAAATAGGAGTAAAATAAGAAAATTGTTAAAATCTTCGATTTTTAGTAGAAAATAGCAATAAAACTGTATTAGAAAATACCAGTACGAATTGGTGAACGTAAATTGTGGTTCTCTAATATTTTCATGATAATATTAGAAGAAAGAAAAAGATCAGACGTTCAGTCTTAGCCTTAAAAATCTCGATTTTCAACACTGTGTGCCGAATTACTAATAAGTACATAGTTGATATTAACCGCTTAACTTAAAAGCCCGTAAATACTCGTGTATCTAATTATAGCATTTTTAATCATAAAGCTAAAATTTAATCATTAAATAGCTTTATAATTTTACACAAAAATCATAACATCTCAAGTATTATATGCCTTCTGAGATGAATGAAAGCGACCCCTTTCCAAAACAGAAGGATCTTACTAGATAGCAAAGAAAATTATTCACTTAAAAGGTTTTAAAAAAATAACCTGATATAATGCTTTAAGAAAAGTTAGTTTCTGCAGAATTTTCTTTTCCAAATTTTCTTTCCAATTCTATGCATAGAATATAGTCAATGTTGATGAATCAGCCTGAAGGAAATATGATAAAATTTATATTAAGTAAGTTATTATAGGAAGTCAAAAGCATGAATTTTCTCTGATTATCTAAGATGTCTGTGTTCACTTTGCCTTGCTAACGAATGCACAATTTCTGATACAAGAAATTTGTAATTTTGGAGGAATTAATAGGTTGAGTATATTCTGTTCACAAACCCTCTGGGGCAATGGTGGTGTGGTTGTGTTGACGACATTTCCGATGACGGGACGTACCTCCTATTGGAGGGATTGGTGCCGATGATGACCGACAATAGCACGGGTACTCATCACAGAACCCGTGTTATCGCCGCATTGATCCAGTCATCCAGCAACCCGGATGCTTAGACAAAGCGGTGTGTATCTTTATGTTTTTAATCTATGAACAGTGAAAGTTGGGAAAAAGAATTCTTCAGAACTAATTTTCAAAAATTAATTCAAGTTGATATTTCGTTTTTATTTTTTGATATTAATTATCCCGTTTTTTATTAATATACCTTTAAATAAAAAACGGGACTATTCGGGTATATATATATATATATGTAAAACTGGAACATTCCTTTCAGACCGGGAGAATACATAAACATCCGGGGCGTCTGGTCTCTTTCCCGAAACCAAAAACCGTGACCTAAAATGGTGATTATGAAAATCCGGACTAAAGGGTTACTCTCTGCCTATGAAACCCAAGTGACGGCACTGCCTTTAAGAAACTAACGCACTATTTTTTGAGGTTAATTATTATTTTTTCAATAGTTAAGAGCTTCTCTAGCTTAGCCGTTTTTACCGAAAAGTGCAACAGTCGAAAAAGAGATAAAAAGTAATAACTTTCATTGATAAAATTATACCTGAAGTAATGCCAACTTCACTTTCAAAAGAAAAGGAAGAAAACACATAATTATACCCTTACGCAGTTTTAAGTACTCCTCATCCGAAAAAAATTGGCAATTATGAGGGGATTCTTTTGTTGATCTATTGAAAGACGTAAAAGTTTTTTTCTATTTTCTGTTACTTTACAACATTATTTTTTTTCTTATTTTTTAAAAACAATACCGTTAACCGTAATTAGGAGTGACATCTTTCAGTAACTGCTGTTTAGAGTTTCCTTTTCTGCTACACCGGCACTTTTTGAAAAATTGTTATTTCGTGTTTATTATTTCATCACGTCAGCGGGCAATTCTTGATTTCAAAGTTCAAGGTCTACTTCTTTTTTCACTTGCTGAATACATCTTATTCTGCGAGTCCGTTCAGGATAAAGCGCAAGTGTTTGTTTTTTCATCTTCTAAATACCACGAATGCTACAATACAAAACTTTGTAACATTTAAGTGAAAAAGTGGAGGAAAGTCTGAAACTAACTGATGACAAAAAATATATATATTTGTTTTGATGCATACATATGAAGGTCACAATTAGTGTATATATTTTTTAAGGGTTTGATATTTTTTTTCGTTAATCTCTCAATTAACGGAGAAATCCTTCTGGATAATATATATCTAAATATAATCTAAATATGAGCATTATAAGTTCAAACGTTTTTATAAATGAAAAAGATTTCCTTTTAAGTAAAGAATAACTCATGCATTTTGAATCATATTTATATTTGAGATTTTTTTCAATTTCTATTGCTAACTTTAAACTAATGTTTTATCCTATCTTTTAAGATAGTTAATTTCTCACAGAAAAGTTTTAGTCGTCTGTCTAGTGATTGGATAAAAAATAAAGTCTTCAAGTTTTTAATAACGATGTTATATATAGTCCCAATGAAAGATTTCTTAAGTTGGAAATTAAAACCATGATTTCTTCCAGTCTAGCTTTTTATTTTAACCTCTTCACCATTTCTCCAACTAAACAGGTCCTTGTGTGGCTTCAAAATGAGACGTTAATTTAACATAACTCAAACATTTAAAGGAAAGCAGCTATTCACAAAAAGTTCGGAATTGTACAATGTTTATTTCAATAACTGATATAAGTGCCTTCTATAAAATATAACAGTGGTTTTAGGTTTAAAAAAACTATTGTTATATCCACTGAGTACTCTTTCTGTTAAATTAGGTAAATGAAAAACATTTCTAACCATTCCTTTGATGCTAAGTGCACAGATGCAAACAGTAATCTTTAAATCCAATAAGATGTGCAACAAAAGAGACTGTAAATGCACTGCATTATGGAAACTCATTCACCTGGTGATGTAAAATGGCAACTGATAAGAATTACAAGAAACATTGTTTATTGTGCAATTTTGGTTAAAAACTTCAGCGCAACCTGTCGTTTTTTTTAAAAAATCATATTGCTAAATTTCAATTAACAACAGATTAACACGAGTGTCCGAAATTTCGAGACAAACATAATTTGAAAGGAAAGAAAAAAAGAACGATCAACCAAATTCTTGAAGCCCATCATTTGTTTCTCACTAAATTCTGGAACCAGCTATGACAAATAGACCACATCTATACAAAAATTTCAGAAACCTTATAGCTATATATGAGTACAGAGGCATCTAACAGTTAAACACCAGCTTTTGCGTTTTTTAACAATAGGTTTTATATCAATTTTCAACGAAAGAACGAGAGTTTAATTGCTTTTAGCTGACATTGTAAAATGAACACAAACATGGTTTCCGCTACCATTTTTAACAAGTAACAAAAATAATGTCTGGGACTTCTGCCAATAGACCACTTATCCTACAAATAAATTTGTCCTACATCATATTGGGATATGAACAGCATTTTAATGAGGATTTAACCTTTGATTAAGATTTTTAAACTATTTTTTGAGTTAACAAGGAGAGGACACGACTTGGGAAATTCAGTTCGGGATGAAACTTGGCATATTAGTAGCATACCTTTAGGGTTTTCACCCATTAATCTAATAAAGTGCAATGGCCAGCCAATTCGGAGAAAATGACCCTCAAACTTTGGGCACAGCTTATATATCAGTAAGTAATCACCAGCAGTTAGCGGCCAAATGGCTCACTTGTCAGCGCGCTTTCTTTCTGTCCGCTTAGTCGTCGGTTCGGAACTTGCTGTATTTTTCTTCATTTTTTTCCAAAATTATATATTTTAATTAAATATTAATTATTTTTATGCATGAAATAACTATTCATTCATATGATACTTGAATTACAGTTAAAATTTAATTTATAAGCAGTAAAATAATTATAAATACGTTTTTAATGGTGATAAATAATAACTGTAATTAAAATTGAAATCTTAAAATCATTAAAAGTTTTAAATTATTTGGGTTTTTGTATTTACAAATACTTCGTTTTTACTTTATCTTGAAAACAAAAGAGAGCAGATGTTAATACATTGAATACATTTGCGGACGGTCTAATATTTTAAAGATCGAATGTAAATAATATGTTATAATAATGTAATAATGAATGTAATAATAATGTTAATCTATTAAATGCAAAGGCAGATGGTATAAAATTTCAATGATTGAAAAGGGAAAGATGTGTAATTGTTTTTACTCACTATCGTATGAAATTCTTCTATAGTGCTACTCTTATTTCTTTAGAAACTCTGAACAAACGTGATTATTCACCTTGGATTTTGAAGTGTTTTATGTCGTTTTTCGATTAAATTAGCATGATACAGATAGTTAAAATGTTCTATGAATAAATATATTGCTAGTGTATCGGAGGTTGAAGATGGAATCGCACAAGAATCACTTAAAGAACCATTGTTCTTGTGAACAATCGTCATTTATTAATTGTCCAAGATGTCAATTTATTTTTTTCAAATGTTTTCATGATAATTATCATTCTGGTTCTTGTATGTAATTAAATGTAGAAATACAGAATTACTAGCACCAAGCGAAAGATAAATTTAAAATTAATTAATAAATGTAGTATGAATTTCTAAAATTTATGAATGATAAAGTCTAAACAAAAATGTTTCATGATGAGCATCATTATAATTATCATTTATGACCATTAAAGATGTGTTTATAATTACTTTACTGCTTATAAATTAATTTTTAACTACAATTCAAGTATCATATAAATGAACAGTTATTTTATGCATAAAAAAATTAAAATTTTAATTTAAAAAAATTTCTTTAATTTTTCATTTAATTTAAAATAATTTTGGAAAAAATAAAATTGAATAAAACACAGCAAGGTCCCAACCGACGAGCAAGCGAACAGAAGGAAAGCGCGCTGACACCTGAGCCATTTGGCCGCTATCTGCTGGAGATTTCGTACTGGTATATAAGCTGAGCCCAAAGTTTGAGGGCCATTTTCTCCGAATTGGCTGGCCATTGCATTTTATTAGATTAATGGGTGAACACCCTAAAGGTATGCTACTAATATGCCAAGTTTCATCCCGAACTGAATTTCCCAAGTCGTGCCCTCTCCTTGTAAGTCGGAATTTTTGAATGTGATATAGAACTGCAAAAATATCTATATTACGAAACTTATGTATTTTTCTAAAATTAGGAATTATTTTAAATATTCATTAAACTTATTCGGGTACCTTTAAAAATAGTTTTTAATATTTTCAGTCATGATTAAGGAGAACAAGGCATTTTCAATAAGAATATCACGCCATCACTCTTACGTCATGAATGATAGAAAAATTTCAAAATAAGATTTATATTGAATGAATAACTATACCATTGAAATCTGATGTTACTCTACATGCAATATTTTGTGCTCGTTAAATCATCGTAAGAAATAATGAAAACAGTTTTTAATATTCCCGTAAATAACATTAGAAATTAAGGTTGTAGGTTTCAGATCCTATTCCATCGAAGCCCAGCAGAGTGAGGACCAGGTGCACGCTAAATCCGCCAGGCTCCAACAACCTCTAGCTTGTGTAAAGATGGTCATTCACGAGAAGGCTAGCTATGCCATTTGTCCTAAGACCTGTTTTTTTCCACCCATTTTAATCGAAAAATTAGGCAAAGCATTCACGTATGTTCCAAAGTTTATTTTGGGACAAGGTTCAAAGTCGCAGAATTCTATCCATCCACACGGGAGATTTCGAGTTTCATTTCTACCCTCGAAGCGAGGTTCTAATGTAGGCAGATCCTTTGATGTACCGATAGCCTCGCATCGAGGTCCCAAATTGGAATCGGCGGATGAAGTTTTGGATTTTGAATTCTTTTGAATTCCACCACTCTCAATCATTTGCTCAAAATTTCATAGGTTTTTTACTTTGACTATTGCTATTTCCTTCCTATGTTCCAAAAATTCCAATTTGGAAGAGCGGTTAATGGCCTGCTTAAGGTGGAAGTTTCGAGGGGGTGCCGTCTCCGGTCTCATCTTTGTCATCTATTCACAGTACGAGGTTCTTTCTAAAGAATCCTCGTATGGCTTTAAAAGAGGACGATAATCTAATTAAACTAAATCCCACTATATTAATCATTCTATAAACTTTTCTGGATTTTAATTGGAAAGTGCATTCTATTTGGTGTGTTCCCTCCAACTTACATTTAAACGCGTATGTCGATGATTATAAAACCTACTTGTTCTCGAAAATGCATTGACAAGAAGGATGTAAAAACTTCATTTGAAAATATTTTTGGATTTTAAAACATTTTGTTGATGCGGATTTAACCTATTATCACACAAATGCCAAGTTATTCATAGTGATGGCACTTATATTTTAATAATTTTATTTCGGCAACAAATTTTATTTTGAAAACCTATAACTTTTCCAACCACGTTACAGAAGTATACAGACTGAATAGTCGTTTGTTTATCACAAAGGATATCAAATTTCATCAAATTACTTTGAACACCTAAACATATTCAAACTTGGAGGACATTAAAAAGAACAGATTGGTTACTATGAATTTGAAGCATAATTTCATAGATACTAAAAATACCATAACATGGACTCCTTGCTGCTGAGTCGCACAATTCACAGAGCGTTCGAGATTTCGATGTTTCATTTCTTTCTGTGTACTGATTTCTAAATTTTACAAATATTTTCCATTTATTGAAAAAAAAATTGAATTTTTAACATATTATAAGTAAATTTCCTTGCGCAAATTTTTTTTACGATTAATCTTAACATATGCTAAGTATGAATTTGCTGTTAAAAGTGCCATCCAAATGTACATAAAAACAACTAGTACTAGAGAGTATATAAAAATAACATTGTTATAACAACTATCTTAGAGATATCTTTATTTTCTAATACTAACATTATGGTACTGGTTTCTATGAAACCCAATTAACAGAAAATATTTCTTTACTGTGAATAGCCAAGATTTCAGTCATTTAAGATATGAAAACTTGTAAATAATTTTTTTTTCTGAATTTTGTTTGTGTGTGATTTTCTGCTTCCCAGAAAAAAAACAAATAAAATTTCAGTTAAAGATTGATTGCACCTTTTCTTAGCGTGCTTACTTCATTTCAATGCAATTTACATTGCAATGATCGACTAACCTTTATTAACCAATTAAGTGTGTAAGTATAGAAAGAAGAAAAAATCGTCACTTTTTCATGGGCAACAATTGATCTAATCATTTGCTTCCGGAGTGCCTGTAATACTGATTAGTTCAGATTTAATGCATCAGATTTGCATTTAGAATGTCATATTCTTATGGCATGTATCATTAAATTAAATAGGCATTTTCATTTTCTTTTACATAGAAAAAACTGTTTTTTTTCTGAACAAATGCCAGCAAAATCAGTCTATTTGTTCAAAAATATATGCTGGAAGATGTACACGTCTTATACAATGTGAAGATAATTTTTTTCTTTTTAAAATGTTTTAGAAAATTCTTGCTTTTCCTTTAAAATAGCCACTAAGTAAATATAATAAAATTATATTGCATGCAGAAAAAAAGAAAAAATAATTAAACTCTTCGGGAAAACAAAAGATACCGATTAAATTCAGTAAAAGATTTAAAAAAGCAATTATAATATTCCATACCTATAAAAATAGAAAGGAATTTATTATCGCACCTAAAGATACATTATAGCACAATTAAAAAGGAATTATTGTGTTGTAAACATATTTTTGTTCGTTTTCACAAAAGTTTAAAAATAAACCTGCAGTTCTGAAATCATTAATCTTTATATGGTTTAATGAAGCAGTCCCGATGAAATCCACCCCCAATATATCAATGCGATTTCTTTTATAAAAAAATGCTTATTGATAAAAAAAATTGAAAAACAATTTAAAGACGATTCGTTCACAAAACGAATTACCTGTTACAGCGAAAACGACGAGAACAACCAGCAGAAACTCGGAAAGGCTTCCCATTACAGCGATGAGATCTTCCTTCCACCTGACATTAGTATTACTATGACAGAAAGATTTCACTTTCGATCAAAGGTTGTGGTGAAAGTTCAGGGAGAATCCCCAAAATTCAATTTTTATGAAGCAAAAATCGGTTAATTACTATCTTACAATCATAATTTTTTGGAAAGCACTCTGTATCAAATAAAATAATGGTTTAAGTCAGAAAGCATATTAGTACAATATCTTTTCATACTACGGATTTCATTAGAAGTAAGAATCTGTGTTCAATTTGAGATTGGCCCCTCCCAAACGACAGAACGAAGCTGTTCCCAAACTGGTTACATCCATTCCGCCGTTTCGAATATTGCAATGAACTGGAGCTACAGGTTCATTACATGGAAATTGTGGTCTTTAACCCCTGAGGGTTCTACACGTATTCGCACATCCCTATCACCATGAGAGGACCCTCTCACAAGAATTATGATTCTTCCCCGTCTCCTCTATTCTTACAGTATAATAGTTGCAAATTAGCTGCCTCTGATATAGATTATAAAATTCAAAAAGTAGATAAAAGAGTCACGTACTGTAAAGAAATTTTTTAATTATATCCAAAGCTTAATTATATTCAGCTGCAATTTTATCCAAAATTGTATCTGATTCACAGTAAACGATATAGCCTTTGGTATCTCTTGAGAGAAGTTATTACATTAATATACTGTTTTCACTAATTAATTTTAATAAAATATTTTTCTACTTTTTTGATGTGTTAATGTTGCTTAAGTACATGCAACTGTATGTTTCAAATAAAAATATGTTTCTTAGTAATAGCCAATTTCATTGTTCAGAATAAATTCCTCAAAATTTGGAAAAAGGAAATGAGTAAATTTTATAATAGAATAATTTCAGACCCAATATTTTTACAAGTAGTTTAAATTGTCTCATCTGGAAAGAAAAAATATTTGTATGTATAAAATATTCCATCCTTGTTGTGGCCTGGTAATAATTTGAGGATTGAGATTTTTATTAAATAGACACTCACATCTTTTTGACTGCGACATCTTTTCGAATTTTAATGGGATTCAACTGGAATTTTTATTCAAGTTGCTCTATATGTCTGACTATGAAGTTATAAGAGAAAAATTACGCTACGTATCGCACATGCGCAGTAAACAATTATTTAGTACAAATACTTATATTTCCTCTAATATTCACCGTATTTACTTCAAATTTTAATATGGCAACAGTTCTGTAACGTATTGTCGAGTGCTCTGTAAGTTTCATATAATTTCAATGAAAACTCTGCATGTTATAAGCAAAAAACATACAGGAAAATCTGGGATTTGTTAAAGAAACCTTTATATCTTCTCGAATATCCATGCTATTTTTACGAAAATGCATGCAAGCAATGAACATATTAAGCATTGATAAAATTTACAAATCATTATCAGCTTTCTGTGAAGCGGATGAGACGAAATCTCTTTAGACTTCATCAGCCTCTGATTGGTCCCTTAACTGCCTCTTGACTGAATTTCTAGTGTAAAATGTGTACGATACTCAACTGTATGTTTCACAATTCTCCACAACTGATTTCGAACCATAGTTTTCGTATAAATTGAAAATTTCTCGCATTTTACGAAACGGTTCTTAATTCATGCACACTAGTGTAGACAACCGTTTAATCTAACTAAAGGTATAATTTGCTATTTTTCTCCTTTAACTGGTAATTAAAATATTCCTTGAAATACCATAAACCGTAAATAGTTGCAGTCAACTATTATAATACACCAACCACTAATTTAAACAATATTGTTAATGTACCAGCAGACTAAAGCTAAAATATATCTTAGTGAAAGAAACAATATTTATTATAAAACACTTGCCATTCCTTAATATTTAACGCATGAAAAAGTTTAATTATTATTATCACATGTAATTGAAAACTAATTAAATTTAGCTAACGCTCAAAAAACAAAAGAAAAAAAGGAAGCTATTTAATTATAAAAAATTATTTGGTTAAGAAAAAATTAACTAAACAAATGGAGCTCAAAATGTTTTAATAGATTCAAAATCTTAATGTTTAAAATTAATGACATTTTAAGATTAATATCATTTAACGGTGCTTCGAGTTATTAACGATGTTCAGAGCTCAAGTTACTGATGTTTAATTAGCGTAAAATACCGACTGTTTGGAGTAGTATTGTCAAATGAGACCTTTGTGCCATAAATTCAAACCAAACAATTAACTTAAAAGGATACTTTAATATTTATCATATGTTGCCATAAAGTATACCAAATTCATTTTAAGCGCACTTCTGAGACTTAAGAAAATAAATATAAAGAATTATAACTGATGAGTTTTTACGAAAGATTTGTTATGTCAATAAAACACATAATTTGCATGTATCAATTGTTTGAACAAAGAATACCCTTTAGCCCTCTCTAAGGCCGTGGGAATATACTTCCCACCAAATTCATCAATTTTTAAACGCATTTTTTAAGGTTGGAGTAAGTTCTCGCCTAATTTTTCGATGAAACAGAAACCTGGATGTTCCAATTTCTTATCTCAAACTATAACGAAGTGCCTTGACTTGGTAATTAATTATTAATTAATAAAACTAATTAACAAAAATAATGTCATTCAATAAGCTAAATGAATTTATTTTCTTAAATTAATCTCAATACCAAAGTTATTTTATTATACCACTACTAGAAAAAAATAGCCTTATAAAGGGTTAAAATGAAATTAAATATAACTTCAAAAACTGAAGTGGAACTCATTCGTTCTAAAACTTAATAAATTTTTGTTTTTTGAATTCCTGTATTGAATATTGAACGAAATCAATAAAATTGCCTGAAGTCTCTTCTAGTCGTCGCGCATAACAAGTTATTTAACAGTGATAATTTGGAACATAAAATGAAAAGGCTTCTTATCAGACACGTCTTTTTATTGATTCTAAAGATATTAGTAAATAGACGTTTTGTTTCAGATTTCTTCAAAACTGAAGTTCGAATTTATTAGGCTATACTGGATGAATTAATCGTTTTCATTAAATCTTCAATTTCAAAGTGTTTCCTTATGAGTTTCATTCCATGTCAAGAAAAGTTTTTGATTTCTTGTAAATGTTGCAGACAAAGTTAATAATTTTTAAATGCTAATACTACTGATATATGCTCATATTCTTGCTGAACGTGGGAAATGGGATTGGCATATCCACAAACTTGAAACTGTTCACTCCTTACTGAAGTTCATTATAAATAAACAATTCGAAATTGTAATTTACTTAGCCTCAAGAAATTTAATTGCGAATTAGAATCAGCTTTTCTGTGATGTAACAGATATGATGGAAAAACAAGCAGTTACACTACTCCCGTATATGCTTAATTCTATTAGATATTCACAAAACTAAAATTTTATACTTACTTATAAATTATACCAAATAATAAAAGCTCATTAAATGAGTTTTTTAATAATCAGAGCAGCATTGAGATCCCGGTGGGCAATCCAATTCGCTTACCCACCGATTGCAAGGGAAGAAGTATTCTTGACACCTGTATGTGCAGTTGTGGTTATCAGGTAAAACTAGAAAAAAAATTGCATTGAAAGATTATTGCAGTAAATAATTTTCTTATCTTTAAATTTATTGGTTTTTTTTTTCTTTTCTAGAAAATTCACTTTACTTGTGGTCATTAAAAATGTTTTTGAAGAAAAGTGTAAGTTTGTTTTATCTTTTCACAACTTCAAATGCTTTTATCGATCGACAATCATGGAAATCAGCTGGAGCGTTCTCCCCTAAACTTTCTCGTATACCTCCCCAAAATGGTGCCGTTTCCCCTTCCCCCGCGTGGCTAAAAAAATTCGAAACTACTGTTATTCAGAATCCACTGACTATCAGGTTTCTCACTATAAAGTGATTGAAAAATATCTAGGTAAAGAATCAAATTCAAAGAGATGCGTACTGATTTTCCGCTCTTACCGGCTCAAGGACAAACTGACGTAATAAAATCCATAGCTTTCGCGTGCACAGAAGAATGCTTCAAGTACGCATGCGCGTGGAGATGCCGGATTCTTTTCAAAAGTAAATTATACAAACCGACAAACAGTCAACCCTTTGACGGATTTGGCCCACAATTTTATACGAACCTACATTCATGATGATAAAACTGTGTACCAAAGTTTATCCATCTAGCTGTTCAAGTTTTTGAGTTATAGTGTTCGCATGACCACGGATAGACAGACATGCAGACATCCCGTAGACGGATTTTGTCCAAAATTTGAAAGAAACCAACAAATTATTTGTAAAGATCACATACCAAATTTCATCCACGTAGCTCTAATAGTTTCGAGTTATCGTGTTCACAGACAGACAGACACACAGACATAATTCCAAAATTGTGTTTTTCGGACTCGGGGAGGTCTAAAACGTGGAGATTCCTCAAAATCTCGAGTTCGAATTTTTTGACGATTACAATACTTTCTCTTTGTATACTTCGTATACGAGAAAGTGAAAAAAGGGAGAAATATTGACAGAAAATCTATATTTTTTAAGTTCTACATAAAAGATGAAAAATGTCGCTTACCAGAACATTATTACTATCTTCTTCTCATCATAAACAGTTATTTGATTTTTTGAATTTCATCATTAATTTCTCAAATAAATTTAATAAAATCAACTTTTTAAAACACACTTTTACTAGTGTACTGAAGAGTAGAATTTTTTATTTTAATTATTTTCTATTTTTTAATTTTTAATTAATAATTCTTTTACCAGGTGGTGATACTAATTGCAAATAAAATTTAATTATATGTATAGAATAACTGATAATTAAGTTCTAAAAATATTAAAATAGCGTATTATAGTCGAAATATCACAAGTGAACAAAATTTGAAAACTCTAATATATTATGAAATGAGTGAAAACTGATTGCAAAATTCCATCTTTGTAAAAATGAAACAGATTAAGTTAAATAAAAAGTGTTTAAAAACGAATTGAACTTGAGATAAATAGACAACTTGATTTCATAACATCAAATTAGAGATTGACAGCAAAATGTGCCTTTGTAGGGGAAATGCAATATGCAAAAAAAGAAAGAAATTGTATGCTATATATTGGCTTGCATTTTTTTGGCGGGAGGCCTATCTTGTTGCTTTGTTGAACAATGATTATGCATACTTTTTCAGCCGATTTGTCATAAATCTAAATTCCTACGAGATGGTAAGAAATCTCTCAATATATTTATTTCTAAAGAAATAAATTTATTTTATATTTTACAAATTAAATAAATTTTTATGACTAAAACGTAGAAAACTTTACGTAATTAATTAATATTGTAGAAATACCTCTTTAAAGTATTTGAATAACTATTGCAATTTTTGCCGTAGCTTTTGTTGATTGATTAAAACAGATTTTAAAACTCTTAAAGATAAACAAGGAAAACATGATCTACTCGTAACTAAACCTTCATTCCACAAAGAAAAGAAACTAGCCATTGTTGCAATATAAAATACTTTTTCTCATTTTCTGAACCTAATCAATAGCTTTTGCATCTGAATGCAATCAACAGAAACAAAGATTTACTACTTCCAAAATATGATTTACTAATCGCGTCTCAGGAGACATCACTTTGTGGACAAAAGATATTTGAAATGATAATTCAAAATGAGATAATTAATTATAACACTTACTAGATTGAGTTGTAGTCATTTTCACCGGGCTTATGAAAACAACGATGAGTATGAAGAAGAAAAGCAAGTTCAGGATTCTGCTTCGCTGTCTCATTTTATCTTTGCAAATGCGAAGTTGCTCTTGCAATCTGTGGGTGCAACAAGTTCTTTTACCTTTTTCCCCTTCAGAGATCAATGTATTCCCTACAGATGTAGGCTGGGGAAGTTGGGATAGATAAACGTCTTTCGTTTAAATGAATAATCGATCAGATATGGATTTCCAATAGATGCAATTTTACTGCCACGTTTTCCGTGCATTCATCCTGACAGTCACGCGCGACAATGCTTCGAATTTAATGAGCCCATTAATTATTATTTTTTGATGACAATTCCCTTACAGTAAGAGGAAAACATTTGTATTTCACAACAGAAAAGTTAAATATTGAAATCAAGACGAATTTAATGAGCTCAATAATTATTGTCGTCTGATAATTTCTTCTTACAATAAGGTGAAAAAATTAGTATTTCACAGTAGAAAATTTAAATTTCGAAATCAAAATTTTAAATTCATTGATTCTATAAATTCTTCTATAGCTCATAAGTTGGGATCTAATGCTTTACTTTACAAAAAAATATGTTTGCCATCATGGTGCGGTATGATTACCCTATTTTTGATTTTCAATTAAGATATTAGTAGATGCTTGTTATGAATAGTAAACTAACATTAGTTAATGCTTGTTATGAATAGAATAAATATAAGTTTATTTTTAGGAAATTTAGTTCATTATTTTAAGTTCTTATATGCATTTAATCCTCATTAAAGAGATGTGAAATATTTAGAAAAGCATGTGTTTTAATATTTTATGCCTTTGGATAAAAAGTTGTAGTACAACAAGTGTAGCACAAGAAATGTCAACTTCTGGTTTTAATGGTATTTGGAGAAACTTAAAGTAGGAATTAGATAAATCCGCTTCTCGCTATTTATAATAACTAATTAAACTAATTTGAAAAAGAAATATGAAGTTCCATAGCCAATATACACAGCCAATTCCACACAAATATCCATTAATTATCTAGATTTCTTGAGAAAATATGACTTAAAATTTTGAATTTTAGTTCGCTGTTTAATTTTTTAAACCGAATTTTAATAACCTGAAAAAATATAAAGAAGCAAAAAATTGCAACTCCTCCAGAATTGAATTTAAAAAGACTACTTAACGACTGAACAACTGAGAAAAAGCGAAAAAAAGCCAAATGAGGAAATCGCGCCAAGCGAAAGCTGGGGAAAATGCAGCTCAAATTAATGCAATTTCAAGCAGAGAAAGGGTTGCTTTTCTCAAAATAATTTCAGGGGGGGCTGCAGAGATACAGCTCTTATGGACGAGCGGCGACTGATCCATTTCTTAAACCCGAATAATTTTTATTTCTTATTTTATATACCAAATGGCAGTGACAAACTATTTATAATGTAATTTCCTGATTGTTGGTTCTTATGAAAAATTAAATTTTCTTAATTTCAAGCTAAAAAAATTCCAAAAATTAAAAATGAATACATACATTGTTCATACACTTATTTTTATACGATTTTCTTGAATAAAAAATAGGCACTTTTTTTACTGTTTTCTATAAAATTATGCGATCGTTATGGGGTTAAAAGATATTTACCATTATTCTTAAGCTTTCCACAAAAACTAAAAATCTGTCTCTGCACAGCTTAAATACGTAGGTCCCTAAAGACAAAGTTTTATCGTTGACTGACTTAAAATTATATAGTATATTATAAATGGGGATATTGTACAAAATATGATATTACCTCTTATTATTTCCGTGGATATCATGAATTGAGGCGTGGTCCTCATGATCATTGTGCTAAAACACTCTCCCTTCAGCCAGAAAGTTAAATAAAAAGCCAAAAGAGTTTTTCAGTAATATTGATTTGAGAAAGGTAGTCTTTCTGATGACAGCCAGTTATCAAAAGAATCCTTAAATGGCCCGATAGTATTTGTTCAGCTGGCCAAGAATGTACCCATTCGATGTCTGTTTATCTTAAAATCAGATCAAATATATCATTTGGTTTAGAAAATGTCCGCCATTAGTGCATGTGAATAACAATTGCATGAGGGGTCGTCTTCACATTCAACTTCGCATCATTTAAAAAATATCTTTTAACAGCCATAAATTTTTTAATGTTTTTGTACATCGCGAAATCCCCAGGAGTTAGGTTTTTATGCAGTTTTAAACATAAAGATAGGAGAAATGAAAGAAAAATATCTGAAGACAGTCTGAATTTATATATTTGTAAAATACAGGCTGTGCATGAAACATTTTCCCTTGCCCATTTGTCTTCATTTTATTAAAACTGCTGAATGGTCTTTTCATTATTTCCCTGATTTTTTTTGCGAGTAAATTGACAAAAAAATATATATTACCAAAAACTGAATTTTAGTGAATGCTTGGTGACAAAATCTTAATCTTCCTGGAATTTCAAAAATCCGCAGGAAAATAAAAAAAGTGCTCATAAAATTGTTTTAAGAAAAATTTGTCTTGGAAAAATATATAAAAAAAATTAATTATAACATTTGTATGCACTTTTGGAAAGATAATGTAGATAAAAGGACTTGCACATACCAAAGTCTAAGAACTTGTTTACTAGTATTGGACGAGTTGAGCTCATATATCGGCATCCATTTTTCCATCCATTCCATTATACCTATCCCATTATACCCATCCCATTTTGTGTTGACATTGGTTATGCACGATTTTTTTAAATTGTGTCAGATTGCATCTTATAATGTGGTGCCTTATCAAGTCCTATCTTCACTTGCCTATTACTCTTAAAATGCATACTCACGTGTAAGTACATGGAATTTTAAGTAAAAAAAATCATTTTTAAAAATACTTGCGATTAAGTTTAGTCACTAATTTAAGGATATTATTCATCGTACCTTAACACCGTTCTTTATTAACATGTTTTGCAGGGTATCACATGAAAAGTTTTCACGGGGAGCATTTTTTATAAGTCGCATAAGATAAAATATTGCTCTATTAAGTTTTTACTCACAGCCGGCATAGTAAAGATGTTATGATTGTAAGCAAAAAATTTTATAAAATGTGTCACAGGTAATTAGACACTAGACACCAGCGTTTTTTACTTCATTTCTCTGTGAATATACAGAAAAATAATACAAACTAAAAGCAATCATTGTAATCCGCTCAGTATGGAAAGAATAATTTTATAAAAAACTGGAGACGGACAGGTCGCTAATTTGGTTGACACTTAAAGATAACATTGGTTCTTCGTTGTAAAAAAATATAATAAAGCGAAGTTGAAAGTGAAGAAATAGATGAAGAAACAAAAATTATATCTTTCTCGAGTGGCCAAAAGGTTTGAAATACCTCAGTTAAGTAGTGACAGTTATATCTTATCAGATTATGGAGATTCAGAGGTAAACTATTTAGATGGGAAAAGATGTGTTGTTGTGAAGAAGATTATTGTGAAACTGAAAAGATTGAAAACTGATAAAATGTCAGTCATGTCACCGCTGGCTACAGGAGAATTGGGCAGCAATTGACCTCACGAGTCACCCTCGCGAAAATATGACTTTGATACAAATTGAGATTGAAAACTGTAAAAGAAAGAGTAAATTTGTCTTTTCTAGGATGTCAGTCATTCTATAGTTCTACAATCATTTTTCTCATAAAGTCAAGAAACTTTTACTGGCTCAATTTATTTTTTCATCGCCAATATGTTTAGTCATTTGTTATTTGTTAGGAATTCACTAAACGGCAATTTATTTATAGGAATAAGTTTTATCATTCTTTACAGAACTCATGCAGCTTTCCGATAGGGTTCGTGGTCATTTGAGATTTGTTGCATAAACTCATATAAGACAACACCCTTTTCTGAAAAGATTCCAAAGCAGGTTGCTATTTATTCATAGGATAGAGAGAAAACATTTTTCTATCTAATATAAGGAAACGAAGAAAATATGGCCTGTATCATATCAATATTACTACCTACGAATAAAAAAAAGAAAAATAGGAAGTGTTAAATGAAGCGAATTCGGTTTGTTTCATGTGAAAGAATTAAATGTTTTTAAGTTCTAAGAAACAGTCAGATCCATCCTCAGAATGTAAAAAAAAACTTTTGTTATAGAAACTTATTATGATTGTGCGTTTCAGAAAATTAAAATCCAGTATTAATCAATGTTTCAGACATTAAAAACTTTTCATTTTTTTCTGTTCCATTCTGCTCAAAATTTCATTAAGTAAATTAAAATCCGACTCCAGAGAACACAAATGTTGCATCGAGAAGCTGTATGTATTTATTTGAATGTGTCGAGCAGTAAAAAGTTACTGGAAGAATTTAATTTGGCGTTAATATGAGCGTTGTTTCTAACAGTGAACTATACAATATAAAAAATTATCCTGTATATTTTTCTTTTAATTGTTAGCATTTAATAAAAATTTAATTGCTCATAATTTGTAATGGGAAAGAGGAAATAGACATTAAGACGTAAGATACGTTATAGATTATTCATAAAGTTCTTATAGATTATTCATAAAGTTCTTATAGATTATTCATAAGTAACTTATAATCCATAAAAGGTACGAAAATTTTCGTATAAAGATGGTACGTCATGTTTAAGAAATCTCGAGAAGTATCTTAACAATTTTAAATTATGAACTTATTGCTGGCAGTTGGTTGACTTTGAAAATATCCGTTCCTCGAAATGCAGAAGCATTTTATTCGCAAAAAGCAATCCAGAAAAATCGTCGTATCCTTAACCCTTCAGTGCTCCAGAATAAGACTAGAAGCCTTCAATATGTTTGTTGTTTTAGTTTTTTTAACACTTCTATACTAGTTAAAATCATTTCATATCTGATGTACAAAAATAGATGACTCCACTCTGTTTATATCTAACTGCTCTGGGCTTTAAAAATAAAAATTCTTCATCAAGTCATGCCATCTACAAAATTCAATTTTCACTTTTTCTGCCTCGAGTTCATCTTAGATAGTGGTTCTATACACGATACATGAATTTCGTGCAGAAAACGACTTTTTTTCATCTCTTCTTTCAAAAGTGGGTTGGGCATATACACTTCAGGTTTTATTTACTTATTTTTCTTCCGTGATACTATCACTTCTAATATACTTATGAATCTAGTTTTTTTGTACAGATAGCTTCATTTTTTCTTTTACTTGAAATATCGACACAATTTAGAGCAATAGCCTTTATTACGGCCATTCTCTTATCACGCTCTCAGGTGGTATCTGCAGCAGAAGAGTAGAATTTAGACTTCATTTTTGCGATTATATTTCAGATACCATGGTTTCATCGATTTCTGATAGTCGGTGCAAGAACTTTGTATCTTCCCATAGATTTTCGATTTCCTGCAACAAGAATTTGTTCCCATGTAAACGACTATAGCCTTTGGCAATGTCTTGGTTAAATGAGAGTGCGTAGGTTTTTATTCTGGTCTTGAATATGCTAATTTCGGATCAATAAACTCACATTAATAGCGTGATTTAACATTTCAGTATTCAGTCATGTTTTCCTTCTCACAAACTAGAATTAGAGATTTTTCATTTTGATTGCGTTATGGTTAGTGTATGCTGTAGTTAGGTTTTTCTATTAAGTAAATGTTTTAGTCCATTTCGTTTATATTTACTTTCAAATGGTCTTTAACATAAAACTATCAGTCCAGAATAAGTTTCCGAAAAAAAATTGCCAATATTATACTTCAGCTTTATAATTGCTCTTAAATGAGAAATCAACAAGCACAGCTTTTATTTCAAAGTATTAGAAATTTGTTCTTGCACTCATTCATTTTAGATATTATCACGAATTTTTGGAACATTGTCCAAAACATAGTCCATAGTATTTAGTTAATATTAAAAAGATATTGATGCATTAAATTATTAAGTGTTAGCCTTGAAAATCAGAACTTACCAGTCATTCTGAAGAATTTTTCAATCGAATCATCTTAATTATTTCGAAATAAACAACCATTAACAACTAATAAAAATTCGTCAAGAACTCTAAACACCGTTAAATTGCAGAACACTGCTACTTTGCTTGATGAAATACATTCACTAATTCATATTTTAGGATCTTGACAAATCAAGCTGACAGATTTGAATATAAACTTTATCTATGGATCACAGATTAAAGAAAAAAAGATACAAGCGATACTTTTTGATTCAAAGATTTTAAAAATATGATGAGAACTACTGTGAAAATGGAAAGCTACTTAATAATTTACAACACAGTAGTAGTACAAAATAAATTTCGACATTCTTTAACTTATTTTTCCAAATGTTCAGTGATCATGTCAGTTTGTGTCATTACTTTAAACTGAATTGTTTCATTAAGTTCTATACCACTGATGACATAACTTCTAGTGAGACAGTAGTTTCGAGTTCAATTCTTTTGGTGATGAACGTGTCTCTACAAAAGTGTAGTGGCCATACTTCCTAATTATGACGGTGAAGAATTACTGTTTTTTTATGGGGGAAGAATATGTCAAAGAAGTAGATTGTGAAAATTATTTCCGTCGAATTACAAACTGGAAACCATCATTTCTCCAAAGTTCCCTCGTATCTTTTTTTAACAGTTTTCTGGGTAACAAACAGGTTGAAGATGCAAATTCGCAGTTATAACTGAAAGAAGAAAAGTGCTTCGAACACCTTCCGCAATTCTTTCCGAAAACTGATTATTTTTAGTTGTTGTAAGATGCATTTTAATTGCATTGAAAAATCCTCCCTTCGTTGCTGTTCAATAGAAAATACTAGCTTACAGCAGAATACAGGAAAAATGTATGCAGAAAAGTAAGAATAAAAATGAAAGTTCAGACTGGATGTTATTTTTCTTCCTTTTTTTACTAATAAAATTCTGTAAATTTTATTCATTTTTATTTGGGTTTTACAGTCATAAAATAACTGCCAGTAGAATTTAGTTGATCCTATTTCAAAATGATGTGTATGCTCAATGTCTTAAGCTTGTCAGTACTTGCATCTTTAGTATAATACTAGCTGTTATGCCCGGCGTTGCTGGGGATTAAAATACTTTCATGTCTAATATTTTTGATGTAAAGAACTACTTTTGTATGGAAAATTACAATACTCAAAATTCTTTTATCGCCTGAAATGTTTTTAAATTAAAATGAGAATATCAGTTGAACCAGACGATTTGTAAAAACCGCCGATAGCTAATTTTCTCCATAAGTTATTAGTATTTATTGCATAGGTACTTCAAATTTTGTTCATAAATCTCGCAGTATAAGAAAGATTTTAACGGATGTTTTGGAACAATTACATAGTAAATTTTTCATTGAGAAAAAGCGTTAGAATAAATATGAATAAAAAAAATAAAATTCGTCTTCATCCAAAATTCTTCTAATGTGATATAGCAACAGTTCTTATGTATTCTTCTTCTTCTCCAATAAAAAAAAGTGTTATAAATAAGTGTTATAAATTGTAAATTTTACATACAACTTAATTTTTGAAAAATTATTAAAATGATGGCAACGAATTGAACGGAAATGAAAGCTGTGTCATGAAAAGTTAATTTTTTAAACTTTTATTATGTATAAAAATAGTTTTTGTGAAATAATACATATTTTCAAAAAATATCACAGAAAATGCTAAAATCTTGCTTAATTTCCAATTAACTGAAATTTGAATTAGATTTGAAGCTTTTGAAAGCTGACGGTTGCCTCTTTTCTTATATAAAACATATTTATAAAAATAAGCAAAAATTTCAGAAATAAAGGTAAATTAGTTCAAAGTCTAACCATTGCCTAGCAACGAAGTAGCTGTAAATTTGAGTTTTTTCAAAATCGTCTGCGCTTAATTAACAATTATTATACTTTAAACAATTAATAAAAATTGAAGGAAAAATGTCTCAGTTACAAAAGTGGTATCATTGAAAAGGTAAAATTTTGAACTTTAAGATGATATAAAAATATTTTTTGTCGGGCCATTTGCTCCGAAGTTACGGCGGAAAAGCAGTTTCGGTTAATTTCTAATTAACTGACTGTTTAATTAACTTTTGGACTTCGAAAAGTGCATAAGTGTCTTCTCCTTGTCTTGAATAATAAGTGTGCAAAATTTGGTTGAAAACAGTCCTTTGTTTAGGAAGAGATGTGGAACATAGCCACATACCCACAATGACTTTTATTTATATTAAGATAAACAATTAAGAACATCATTATCTTTGACAAGAAAAGCCTCAACTCCTCATTTTCAGAATTCGCGAATTATTTGATTACTGATTTTGACATTTTGCTCTTGTGTGTTGTTTAAATTGTCTAGAGTTTTAACAATAAAAAAAGCAAACGAGGCATGTTTTTCAGAATTATCAGTAAGTATTACAGATCAGTCTTAAATTTATTAGCGACATACTGAAAAGAACTTAACATACATGAATGCAGAATATAAAAACACATTTTTAAAAGAACTTTTAGAGAGTATTTCTAAAAGTTTCTTCGCGACTAAAAAGACTTGAAAAGTCTGAAGAAATGCAATGAGCTAAAGGAATAGTTACCAATGAAAATTAATAAAGCAAAAATTAATGAAACTGAAAAAATGCTTGAAATGTGAGCAAATTAACTTTTACAGCAAGCACTTTGTAAACATGCTACTAAATATTGAAAATGTATCACTCATTGCGAGAAAAATGACGAGTGAAGTGGGCATGGCACCAGATTAAAAACTGACTCTAGAGACAGAGAAGTGAATAAATCAAAAGATTTATAGTTACATCAACTTTGGTAATTAATGGCTAGCATCTGAAAGAAGCCAAAGAAAGAAGATCGATAAAAAGTATTTACATTCCTTCAAAGTAAGGGAGAATTTAATATTGCGGATTGTGGAGATAAACAGTTATTCTCATATGCTAGAATTTCAATGAATGTGCATCTATTGCTGCTGTAAAACTCTAATCTATGGTCGTATTGGATAATATTGTTGATAAAATAGTCTATTTAACCAAAATAACAAGAAGGAATAGACATGTAAGCTGGAAGGCAATAAGTATGCGTTCCATCTGTTTACGTAAAGAGCTCGATAAATAAATAAAGAAAATTATAATAGAAGCGTTCACATAAAGAAATGAAAAAAATAAAGGCTATTTTTGTTATCATCTGGGGAAAAGTCATCATGAAATATAATAAAGCTGAGACAATGCAAGATGATCACATTCCGTTTGTCAAATTTTTGTGTTCTTTCTGTTTATCCAATATGCCTCTCAACGCAGTCTACATCCATTTTGTAGTCCATTTTCAGCACTTAAACATTTGAAAAATTTTGCAAAAGTTATTTATGGGATATTTTTTTATTTATATACAAAGACAATTTATTCACTGGAAGAAATCATACATTTTAGACGTCTCAAACAATACTGCACGTTTCTTTTTTACCCCATAATTGATTATCCCATTCTTCAAAACCTCCGACTTATGGATGAATGAATTTCTGCAAAAAGATCGTGAATAACCAAGAGCATCATATATTTATGTTTCTGTTAATCAATGCTTTGTATAGCGAAAGTTGAAAAGTCACCTCTTGATAAACCAGCTGTACTTTGGGAATCATCAATTAAACTTGGAATTCAAATGCTGCAATTTATTATTTCCATTTATTCAATTTTTGGTTACTTAAAATATTTTCTTTACGTGAATATTTCTGGAAGCACCAGGAACTTCACAGATTCACACTGCTTGATTGACGATCGAAACCTATCATTACTTAAGTGGCGAAACAGAAAAGGAGGTAAAATAACACCTGGGGGTTTATCAAATATTATCCGAAATTAATGTTTCTGCCAACTGTTTTAGACACGTTGTAACGCACTGATTGATTAGCCAAGCTTGCTTCTTTTGCGTTTCAGCCGATCCTGTGAGATGTCGTTCTACCGCTGAAATTTATGTAAATTTTGGTTGGCTACCTGAAGAGCTAGAGTTGTGAAAAATTAACCTGTAACAAGCAAGGTGCAAGGGGGAAAGAAGCTGAATTTGAAGTGTGCACTTGCACGTCTAAAGGTCTTTTGACCTATGATGGCCTAGAACTACTAATGTTTTTAAACTGTGTAAACTTCAGTCTGATTTCCAAAATATTGAGGAACACGTCTAAATATATCTCTGTACTAGAAATACCTCTGCAACTAGACAGTTTAACTGGTGATGAACCATGGGAAAAGTTATTATAAAGAAGAAAATGTTTTCATTATAATAGTTTTCAGGATGTATTGTGTACAATCAATCTTATCAAACATGTGAATGCCGTATTTAAGACAAACCGAAAAAAGGCGTCGCATATGCAATGACTTCACAGTTTCAAACTGATTAATTTCGTTACCAAAGATATTTATAATAACTTTAGAATAATTATTCTTCCAGATCATCAGTATTCAGAGCAATTTATTAACTTGCGTTTCTGATCTTTTCATGTGTCACCTGCTTTCTGAATGATCGGGTCATTCAGTTAGGCAGACACTTTAACAGATAACATAAAGAATCGAAACAAATGGCTGGATGGGCCATGCATCAATCACGTCAGGCTCACAACCAGGGGTGTAGTGGAACCGGAGCGCCACTGTTTTTTTAATAGAATTAAATAACAAAAAATTGTGAAAACGTCCTTAAAACAGCGCGATTTTTGTCACCCAAGTTAGAGCGTCCCCGCAATGCTTATTTTGCGACCACAGCACTGCTCACAACTTTTAATTATTTATTAAAAAATAAAATATATCCTTCTTATTGGGCAAGGATAAAGAAAACTTAGTTTAATAATATACATAGAAAAAGTGTTGAATATGTATTGTTGCCAAAGACATACTAGTTTTAAAATTAAACTTAAATGTAAAAATTCATAAAAATATTCGAATTTATTAGAGGAAAAGATCAATTTCAATCAATGAAGATACTTCTTGTGACTTTTAACAAAATACTTTTTAGGTGTCTTTTCAAAGAATCCAATATTGCTTATATATCGTACAGGCTTTAGCAGTTCATACATTTTCCTATTAAAAAAATAATCTTATTTCACATCAAGTATGATTTGATAAGCTTTCAACTGTGTTATTTGTAGAAAAACTAAAACCTCACTTTCAGAAATGTGTTGGGTCTTTCAATCGCATTTTATCTACGTTAGTGTGCAAAATAAACGAATGATTGAAAAAAATGAAAGTCTAGAAAAATATTGAAACTTATAAAGGCTCTTAAATGCAAAGGAAATTTTGTTTACTCTAAGCGGACTATGGAGAAGAAACCTGCAATGTATACACCTTTGGCAACTGCTTAACTGATATTCACGCTTAATGATACCGATTTCAATATTCATGCTTAATTGACGTCTCGAAATTCATTTAATTATCTTTATATGAGAGTTTATCAGTTTGGTACGAATATTTTTCCTATGATATTATTTCGGTGAATGCCTCACAAGAATATCTTTTAAGATAGAGCATCTTAATCAGTTTACAACGATCCCAAATATATTCTTTCGTATTAGTGAATAGAATTACTTTGATTAATTAAGCGAAATAGCAGAAAAATCCAGTAACTAACAATTAATAGAATATCTTGCTTAAAAATATTTCTAAAATTTAGCAGATAACCGCATTAAATAATATTTCATTCGTTTACTTTATTTATATATGTACATGCCTTAGGTGAAGCAAAAAAATTATTTAAGCAAAAATGTGGTCGCAAATTTTTTTTCATCCGAGTAAGGTTCATGAGTTGATCCAGAGCAGAAGCCAAAGAGATCTTGGGCAGGTCAGTGATCAAGAGATTCTAAATTGGACCTGTGTCTCATTCGGATACTTCTCGTGGCCTGAATCCATATAAGACATCTGATAATCCCTACAAGTTGAACCATCATGCAACAACCAATAAAGGCTTTTAAACTCCTTAACACCCATAATAACATACTATTCCCTGAAATATGAATGCTGCATGAAAAGAACGATATTCCTATCAACGAATTCTCAAAGAATTTATTTACTCGTAGAAGCTAATGTTTTGCGCCTGCCATACATGATTTTAGATGGTTTTTAAAGTTCATCCAGATTATTGGCAGTAAGTTCTCTTTACAAATGAATCAAGACATAGTTTTTGATCATGGATTATAAGACTATAATCCTCTCCCTCCCCTCCAAGACCCTAGACGTCTCCCTCGGATGTCCGAATTTTATTTTATAAGAAAATAAATTTTTGCATGCTTTCCGTCCGATTCATTTTTTGAATAATAATCCTTAACTTGAGAATTAAATTTATATGTGAATTTTTAAATCTATGTTTCGCATAACAATAATTCTTACGCCAATTTTTTTTCCGTTGCTTATTTTTTTTGTTTACATTATATTTTTTTTTAGAAAATTGATATTTAAATGCAGGTTTCCTTTGCAAAATATGTCCGAATCCTATTTTATCTGAAAATAAATTATTGTATGCCTTGTTTCCGATTTATTTTTGGAATCATGATTCTTTACTTGAGAATTAAATTTAGACGCGGATTTTTAAAATTATGTTAAGCATAAAGATAATTCTTGCATTAATTTTTTTGTCCATTGGTTATTGTTGATTACAATAAAATTTTTAAACAATCTGGTATTTAAATGCGGATATCCTTTGTAAAATATGCAGGTATATATTAGAATATGTGACAGAATCGACAATATCCACTAGTGTGATTGGCTCCTACAAAATTTATGCTAGCAAGTTCATCAAATTAGGAATGGATCTGGCAGAAAGAATTAAAAGAAATTAATTAATTCATGTGAATTAAAATACAAGAAAAGATTTGAGGCAGCTCGGAATGCTTCAGAACAAGTGTCGCATATTGCGTCCAGTAAGTCACTTGCGACTTTTCGGATACGTACATGGGTCTCTGAAGTAAATCTGAAAAATAAAATTTCATAATTCAGTTTATAAAATTTTTAATGGACGCTGTTTACATAATGGCCGTTTCATATGCTATGCAGTGGTGAAAAACTTCGGAAATACGAAGGCCGGTTCCCCGCATTGTATTTGACAATTTACCACCGAAATGCACCTCTTTTACACACTTTTATCTCATTTGACTTGTTTCATGTTTGTAAAGATGGAACTTTGTAATCGATTTATGACAGACTTCCTGATGTGTTAGAGGTTTTGAAATTTTGCGCACTTGTGTGTTCTCGATGAAAAATACATAATATTTTAAGTACTTAATTATTAATTAATTTAATTTAATTTGAATTCTGTACTAGTGGTGCCACCTGGTTGTGAATTTCAGAAAAATTGATTTCAAGATTCCATAATATTTATAATAGTGAATTGTAAGTTCACTCAAATGTATTGAAAATGTTTCGTTACATATTGAAACGGGAAATTAGAAGGATTGGGCAACTAACAGGAGTGTCTGCTGTTATAGTTAGGTAATTTGTTTATCTATGCTAACACACTTTTGTATACGACGTTTTCTGTTTTACGTTTTTTGCACGGATGTGGAGGTTTTGTGGGCTGGACACACGTGAACACGCCACATGTAGTTAGTTGCCCATGCGAAAAATATGATTTTTCAAAACGTACGCCTTCCCCTTTGAGTGTCTGGCCCTGAGCCTGGCATATGCTAAATTTAAAGGGAATTGTTACCTTTTGAACTGGGATGGTAAATCCTTCGTTGTTATCGGAATGCGTGCAATTAAAAAACTCTCTCCTCTTTCTATGCCAGTCATAACAGTAGCTGGCACAACGTTTTAACCTAGGTATGTAATTTGTAACCGTGTGTCATTGCGCAGTCTCGGTACATCCAGATTACGCATCAATAGTTAGTTAGTTACGCATCAATGGCTTTTAATCTCAGCTTGTCGGAAGGTACCCCTGACAATTTTAAGGAGTTGCTGAACTCTACAGGATATGATGTTACTTGTTATTGCCCATTACCGTATCTACAGATAGATATTCTGTAATACATCCCTCCATTTGTGAAGTTTTTTTTTTCATTTATCTTATCTAAACTTTCATTAGTCAGTGCCAAAATTACCCATTCAACAACCAATCTCTATTCCTCATTTTAGCTTGTAGGGCAAGATAAACCTTGCTTATCAATTCCTCTGTACTGTGAATAATTTTTAAAAATTCCCAATTTAATACACTGTTTGAATCTCCAGCAATCGCCAAATCTATTTGGCAACTCTATCAAGCACCAAGTTTGAATCAGTTCTTTCTTTAGTAAATAAAACTTTGAATTCCGTGTTCTTTGGGTTTGTATAATCCTTTCTTTTTAAATCGGTTAAAAAAAGCTCTTAAAGCATTAAAATTCGAAATGAAACTATTGTAATTAGCTAAATCGTTTGGTTTAGAATTTAACAGCCAGTGATTATACAAATCCTTTGGTTACAAATTTAACGCCAAACAAATTTTGGATGTCGATAAAAAGAGCGATAAAGAATAATTTTGGCAACCTTTCCACTAAATTAGGCTCTTATTTTAAGTAAACCTTGAACGCTACAACAATAGAAATATTAAATTTAATATTTTCAAAGTATTCTTAAGGCATAACATTAAAAAGCTCCACTTTAAACATTAATTAATATCCTCAAACAGAGTGATGAAATTTTGAAAATTCCCATTGACTTAACATTATCACCGGAAGTGGAAGTTAAACGCGGAAGTCCTACTTGCATGCAAATAAACAAACCAGAAAACTTTAATGCACTGTTTGAATCTCTAGCATTCGCCAAATCTATTTGGCAACTGTATCAAGTGCCAAGTTCGAATCAGTTCTTTCTTTTGTAAACAAAAAGTTGAATTCCGTGTTCTTTGGGTTTATGTAATCCTTTCTTTTTAAATCGGTTAAAAAAACTCTTAAAACATTAAAATTCGAAATGGAACTATTGTAAATATCTAAATCGTTTGGCTTAGAATTTAACCGCCAAACAAATTTTGGATGTCGATAAAAAGAGCGATAAAGAATAATTTTAGCAACTTTTCCACTAAATTAGGCTCTTATTTTAAGTAAATATTGAACGCTATAACAATAGAAATATTAAATTTAATATTTTCAAAGTTATCTATAAATAGATTTCTGTCCCGGCGTCTATTTTTCAGTTATTATTCCACAAATTAATTATTTCCTTCTTTTCTCAGCAAGATCACGTGATGCTTGACTTTAAAAATAAATTATTCCACATGCTTGCGCTTTTCTGAAGGATCACGTGACAGTTGATTTTAAAAATAACTTATTCCGCATGTTTACGCATTCCTTAAGGATCACGTGGCAGTTGATTGAAAAATAAAGTAGTAATCTTCATCGCGAATCGCCGAGTCAATGGGCTTTGTTAATTATATAATTATTGTCTGTAGTCAAAAATATTGAATTTATGATAAAATCACATATCCTATGTCCATTCCTGGGTTTCAAGCTACAACTCTGCCAATCCATCCAAATCGGTTTGGTAGTTTGGTCATGAAAGCGTAACAAACAGACAGACAGACACACTTTCGCATTTATTATATTATAAAGGATTAAGGATGAAGGATGAACGACTTGTCGCGCTAGAAATAGTTCCTACTCAACTTGGTGTCTGATGACAAAACACACGTAATCAGTTTGCGTGCATGGTATCTCTGGATCTAACCTTTATATGAGTAATCGTTTTCTGACCAAACTTCATAACTTGCACATCTAGGAGAATAATTACTGATATCAACTAGTAATTGTATCTTGTAGTACAAACCACTAATTACAAATTGGACGTACAGATATCAAGAATTGGACACTTTTACTTCCTGTCGGTTCAGTTCAATGGCGTAACTAGGGTGGACAGGCAGGGCACGTGCTATGGGAGCCATTACCAGATGATACAAAATTGAGTTTACGAATCTAAGAGAGTATTTTCTTTTTCTCATTTTACCTTCTCGTATGAAAGGGAAAGTATTGTAATTATCAAAAAAATTTACCTGCATTATATTTTAATGAATCTTCATGTTTAAGACCTCGCTGAATCCGGGAAGACCAATTTCGGAAATGTATCTATCTGTCGGTGAACACGATAACTCAAAAATTCAACTAGGTAGACAGATGAAAGTTGGTATGTGGTCATAGCATCAAAATTATAGATTGCAATCAAATTTTCGACGAAATCTATACATGAAAAACTGTTTATCTTCCCGTCCGTATTTAGTGAACACAGTAACTCAAAAACGCAAAGGGCTAGAAGATAAAATATGGAATATGGTTTTATCATTAGAATTTTAGGGTTGTATAAAATTTTGAACCAAAGCCATCCGAGTGTGAACTGCCCGTCAATCTGACTATCCGTGGATATGTAAACACTATAACTGAAGAAGCAAGAAGCTAGATAAATGAATATTCCTGTCACCAAATTTATATCTGTATCAAATTTTGGTTGCAGTCGAAAAAAAAGATGTCCAAAATAGGGAAAACTAGGGATACTTTACACTACGCGATTTTCTCAGATTGTGAGATAATTAGCAATTAGAAAAAAAGTTCGAGGGAAAACCACTTCCACTGTTTTTTTGTTGTTGTTGTTTGTTCCTCAACTATAAATCCTCAGATTCTTAAAAACACAATTGTTGACCAAAATTGATCCAACTGGGTTCCGTACCTCCCAAGGTCGGCCTTGAGTAACAACACATACAAATTTCCATCCAGAACTTTGGTCTGTTAGCCGACAGACCAAAAATAGTCGGCAAAATGCATCATCTGCTTCACTTGTCGCCTTGTCGGTTTTCCTGCCAAATGCGGTGCAAAATATGGACTGAATGGACGACAATGTCTGTCATTCTGTCGACTTAACCGTTAATCGGTCATCAAATTCGGATAAAAATCGCTTATTTCGACTATTTACTATTTAGGGGAAGTCAGGGCAAGATGGCGATGTTAACATTTAAAGATTTTTAATAAATTCAGTTTATGATGTAATTTTTTTTCTTTGCATATATTATTAAATTGACCTTTTGTTGTGTTGTACTTCAATTGAGAAATTTTTATTTTAATAATATAAAAGTTATTTTGTTATTTAAAATAAGGAAAGAAAAAGTTCCGACTTGCCCCGGTACCGGGACAAGACGACTTTGGCCGCATGGGAAGATGAAAATTATTACAAAAGTTCAATGTATTTTTATTTTTTAAAAATATAGGGAAGAACACTAATTAATTAAACGCTTTTAAGTAATTTTTCCTGGACTGGTATGTAATTAAAGGGTTGTTTTAGTTAAAATTTAAGCTCATAGTAAATTAATATAACTCAAAACCAGTATTTTTCATTTACAAAAATTAGACACCAATTCTCCTCACTCAGAGTCTAAGAAGCCCTCGGGCCACTATGTGTGGGATTTGCAACATTCTATTTAACCTTCTGATGGAGGGTCATCATAGATCTTACAATACGCAGGGCATTGTATTATATTTTCATTTGAAGTTTGAACTGACGTCGTGAGTGTCAGAAAGTTGGGCCTTTTAAAGGTATCAAACTTCAGTTTTTTTGTAATAACTCCTTTTATGCACCCTGGCCTCTTGTCTTTGCAGCTTTAAAGTTTTTCTTCCACCTTCTGTGTGTTTTTCTGAACCGACATCTCTTTTTATATGTAAACTTATTAAAATAGTTTCTGTAGGTCTCACACTTTGCAACATGTGATGGAACAGATAGTGGATCACGTAGCTGAAGAAAAATATGCAAAATAACTAAAAAAATTCATATATTCTTCGAAAAGAAAACAGTAAAAAGCACTTGGGGCAAGATGACGTCAACTTGCCCTCAACGGCAAGTCTTTGTTTTTTTGGTAGGATTAACAAGAATCATATAAAAATAAATAGTGATGATAATGCGTATTGTCTAAGGTAGTCATTCATAGCAAAGAATAAACAAATATCTTAGTTGTTAGTCCACTAGATCTTACGTTGAGGTTCTTGAAAATTACAGCACGTCAGGCAAAACAGATGAACACCATATAAAAAACAAAGAAATGGTGTCAATGGCTTCACGATGCTATTTTTTAGTACTCAGCAGAGGGCAGGTAGTGTCAGTAAGGTGACGCTACCTACTAGTATGAACTGAAAATAAGCCATTTGCCATCTTGCCCTGATTTCCCCTAATAACTTTAAGGTGGGATTTAAATTATCAGATTCTTTAATACTCAGCTCTCCGCACCTCCCTTTGAAGCGGTAAAAATTTTTGCCGGCGAAGGGGCAAGCGGTCACCGACAGGAGGACAATCCTCCCAGTTTCCCCGCCCCTGTCCGTTTTTTAAATATAAGCAAACAGTTTATATAGAACATATTAAACAGGTTAAATAGATTTAATTTTTTAATAGGCAAACATCGGAAAAGTTCCTCCCAACTTTAATTTTGCATAGAATATAGTGACCCGGATATGACCAATGTGGATAAATCAGCCTGGAGGAGCTTAATTTTAAATAGCATATGGTGACCTTAAAATATGGATGAATCACCATGACAGAAATATAGTAAAAGCAATTGCAAAATTTGTTATTTAGGCTTTTTTTATCTCTTCCTGCCTGTTTTTATTTATTCAAAAGATTTTAGTACTTAACTATTTAATTGTCACTGAATTTCTATTCTATTTTCTTTATTTGATCATATATTTCTTTTGGAATTTCGTCCAATACGCCATACACCCAGGATCGGATTATTAAACAAACAAAGTAGGAAAGTGCCCCCGCAACGTTGGGGACTCGAGACCCTTGAGATTTTTTTTATTTTTCGGTACTCTCAAATTAATTTAATTTTTTGCTTTCAAAGTCAATATACAGGTTGTTTTTTTTAAACTGTCACTACCCTGGGCTATCTGTAGCTCGATCTATCAGCTCACATGCCACCAAATTTGGTAGAGGGATTAATGACGACATGGGGAAAAAGATTCTGTAATAAAAAAAATTAGTTCCGAATGTGGCCGATAGAGCAAAATGTGGCAATGTTGTAGTCTACACAACTGAGAATTAGACAAATGAATAACAAAGAAGAAATTTCAGAGCAAAATCGCTTTAATACAGCAAATGAACTGCCCAAAAGGGCTACAGAGATGAAATTACAGAGCACCATAGTTCTTTATACAAAAAAATTACTTCCTCGGCGAGGCCTACCCTTCAATGTGATTCATTGTCACCACTCTTCTCGTGGGCTACACATTGCATCGTGTATACAACAGGCTTCATGTCCATTCTCCCCGAATCTAACATCATGCGACGTTTTCCTGTGGGTTTATTTGAAGTCCAAGGTCTATTATTATTATTAATCCACCTGGAAGGAACCGACCAGATAAGGTTTACGGTTATACAAAACCCTCTCAGCGTAAAGATGCAATACAAAAAAGGGGAAAGAATTAAACAACAATAATAATAAATACAAAAAGTAAACTGAAACAGTCTGCAATGAAAATCTTAATTTCTGGTGGAAGCGAGAAACGTTTTTCTTAATCCAAGATGGTATCATGCCTTCGTTCATGAAGGATCTTCATAATACTCATGAGTCGGATCACTCGGGGTGGGATACTCACGGTGGTCGGAATACTCACGGTGGGATCTTTTGTCTTTGACAGTATTTTCACACCACGTCGAAAGATTTTCGGCACTGGGATTCGTGAAATAAAAGGGTTTTGTCACTGGGAAGACTGTTGCGTAGTGTTTGGATCACATTTAGCACCGCAAACACATCGATCGTGTGAACATAAACCGAACCTGTGAAGATTGGTCACGAACGGCTCATGTCTTGTGATGAATTGGTTGGTTCTTGAGTTGAATGAGGCTCGATTAAAGCTGACTTGAGGCACGAAAAGGAAGATTCGCCGTCCCGAATTTAGGGAGATCGATATTGATGTTAAGAGTACTGCCATGAGTACCCTATCAGGCTAACTGGTCAGCAACTTCGTACCCTAGTACCCCCGAATGTCCTTTAACCCAGGAAATTACAACTTCGGTTGTTAAGGAGCTCCAGATGTTTAGGATTTCCAGGCAATTAGTTGAGTTTGGTTGAAGAGCTGCAAGAACTTTCAGGGAGGATTGACAATCTGTAGGAATAGTGCATTTTGCCAGGTACTCTTGTGATAACCAGCGCATGGCTTCTCTCAATGCTACCATCTCAGACTGAAAAACACTATCATTATAATCTAAATTGGCCCACCATTTGTGATGAATATATCCATGGCGGAAGACACAGAAAGCAGAGGTTTGTCAGTTTTTGAACCGTCGGTAAACATTTGAAATTCGGTTGCGTTTGTGCGCCATTTTTCTTCAAGAGAGGTTTGAATTGATTTATGTGCAGGACGAAGAAGACTGCGAGGTGGAACTTCATAAAGGGGTTCCCAGGATCTTCTAAAGCAGTGAGTTGAAACTCCAAAGGAGTTGACATTAGTGAAAGCAGATTCTCTTGCAATAACAAAGGTCAACTGGTTCAAGACCTGCGAGGACAAAAAAGGAATCACTAGAAGTGGTTCAGTAGGCCTTGCAAATCATGAGAGTAAACATTCGTTGTGTAAAGAGGAGAAGTCTATCTTGGTGGGGTCGCGACTTTAATGACCTTAAAGGACAACATATTACGGACTGTTCTGAGCATTCCTGGTGACATGTTACTTTCGACCGTCGAGAATGTTGCGTACAGAATGCAATGTGTGGTCCACGAGAAGGGTGGACACAGTGAAAGAAGTCTGGTGCTATGTTCAGAGCCGGCCCATAGTTTTCGAAAAAAAGTGGGGCCCGGTGCGAAGTTGACTTGCGGGGCCTTGAAAAAATATCGCCCAACAAAATAATTTATTGCTTTTTGCTATTTATTACATTTCACAATTTGGTTAATTAAAGACTATAAAAATACATGAAAATAATAAATAATTAAATTATTTTTATAAAGTTAATATTTTAATCACACAAAAAAATCGTTAATAAATCAAACAAAAATAATTGCTTCATATATAAAATTTGGTATTCAACTTACTAAAATAAGATTACAATATATGGTTTTTGTTTCATTTTGTTATAAGTTTTATAGCATATACGTTGTTAATATCCTTATGATTTAGATTTTTGCTTAATGCGGATTCGATAGATAAAATGATTAAGCAAAACAATTGTTCGTCTTTAATGCTAGATCTCAAGTAATTTTTTATTATTTTTAATCTTGAGGA
Source organism: Araneus ventricosus (assembly GCA_013235015.1). NCBI lineage: Eukaryota > Metazoa > Arthropoda > Arachnida > Araneae > Araneidae > Araneus > Araneus ventricosus. Next base: position 291,384 of record BGPR01000031.1, on the reverse strand, counting down.
AAATTTTTCTGCAGATGCGAGCGTTATTGGTAATGTCAATATAATTATAGAACAGAAGTAAAATTTGGATACAATTTAAATAAATTATTTTTAAATAAATATTGTAAATATTTGAAATATTGTGACCTGGAAGGTAAAACTTGACGACAAATTTTGATTTCGTTAAATAAATGAATGCAATTCATTTTCGTTTTGCGCAATCTGACAGCGGCGTGGGGCCTTGTGCGCTCGCACCTTTCGAAACCCCTTAGCACTGTCTCTGAATTCAAGCATTTTTTTCTAAATAAAAGATAAAATTCCTTCCATTATTTTTTGCAAACTCATGTTGTAGAAATGTGTCCTGTTTCCCTGATTTTATGAGGATATTTTAAAAATTGTCCAGTTTGAAAACTTTCAGTGCTAAAATTAAAATTATAAAATGTGAAAATAGTTTCAATTAGAGTTTCAAAACATGGAAGCTGAAGAAACTAAAAATAACTTTTAACTTTGCAGTCAATTGAAAGAGAAAATAGCCCCCTTTCAATTTTTCTGTCGATTTACGATATCAGCACATTCATTCGGTATTGTAATAAAATTTAAAGCTCTATGGGATTTTCTTGTATTTTGGATTATCAAGTGTTTTCTTAAAAGTTGAACTCATTATTTCTTCATATTAACAAATAATCATTTCTTCGTATACAACAAAATAAATAAATAAATAGAACTAAAACCACCGGAGTGGCCTCCCCTAAACTTTCTCGTATACTTCTCAAAAATTTGTCATTTCCTCTCCCCCTGCGTGGATAAAAAATTCGAACCTACTGTAACCTAGAATGAAATGACTATCAGAAGGTTTTCATTGTAGATTATAGTGATTGTAAAATATTTAGGTGAAGAATCATATTCAGAGATGTGTATCTATTAAAACTTAGCAATATTTATTTTCTACACTCTAGCAAGAAGGCGAGTGCGTGCGCGAGCGAAAAGAAAACAGGAGAAAATGACCTCGTTCGCTATCGTTGAATAGCTTGCACATGCTCAGAGATTGCTTCGAGTACGCAAGTAAAAAATTGAATATGCCATTTGAGAGCCTTTTTTTAACCGATTAAAACTAAATTTGGGCACAGATCTGTAATTAATGTTATCAACCGTCATACCAATTTTTATTTATCTAAGCAAAAGGGTTTATGAGATATAACTTTTTCAAGTATGCAATTATACAGTCCGACAGACCTTCAACCTTTCGACAGATTTGGTCCAAACTTTGACACGGACGTACATTTATGATGATAAAACAGTGTACCAAATTTCATCTATCTAGCTATTCAAGTTTTTGAGTTATCGTGTTCACATGAACGCGGGCAGATAGACTTCCCGTAAAAGAATTTTGTCCAAAATTTGATAGAAACCTACAAATTATGTGCAAAGATCACATACCAAATTTCACCCCCTAGCTCTAATAGTTTTCGAGTTATCCACAGACAGACACACAGAGAGACATAATTCCAAAATTGTGTTTTTCTGACTAAGGAAGGTCTCAAACGTGGAGATTCGTCAAAATCTCGAGTTCTAATTTTTTGATGATTACAATACTTTCTTTTTGTATACTTCGTATACGAGAAAGTAAAAGATAATCGACTGATCGCAAACTTATTTACAATTATACACTACCTACCTAGTTTAGGTTTTAGGATATTTAAATTGAATCAATCTTCAAAATACTTCTTATATTTTAAAACTTATCCAAATAACTTTGATATGTAGTTTCCCAAAACAATAAAATGTTCCAAATAAGTAAAATTTTATAATGAAAAATGCTCAATGTAAAAGATGAGAAAACACATATTTTCGTTTGTTAATAATAAAAAAATGTTTTATCTGAAATGTATGCAATAATAACAAATAGCAAAAATATTGAAATACAAAAACAAAGGGGAACTACATTGTTTTATAAATTGTTATAATATTAAAATTTTCTTTTTGTAAATATAAAAGGAAAGTTTGTTTAATAAAAATATAACTATAAAAAAAGAGACAAAAATTAGTATACCTGAAATTTGTCTGCAAGAACAAATGCAGAATATTTTATTTTTTGTACGGCTGATACTCTGAATGCCAACGAACTGCTCAATGAAAGATTAAGCTTCTGATTAAACTCCTTGGGTTACCAGTCGTGTTTCACTCAATCCAATATTCGGATTCACTACTATTGATTAAACTTCGAGGAATAGATGTAACAGACTACCTTTAAACAAGTACCTACGATGAATTCATAGATGCTGGAAAACCACACTTTTGACAAGAAAAGCGAGAAACCTCCGGGAGATCATCGTTTAGCAGTCCTGCTGAATACAAGAGGAACAGATGTATTCAATTTCGAACTAGATAAGCAGAAAAAGCATTCGTGTCAAGGTGTTTCTTTAAACTGACCTGGGAAAGACTATCTGCTGGCCATTAGGGGAATACATGTGGGTCCCCACAAAAGTATGCCCTGAAAGTAATAGTCTCGGGAACAAGAAATGTATTGAATGTTATCACCTGCAATTTATCTTCAAATGACAGACATCCACTTTGGGGGCTGTCCCTTCCCCCCGCACGGAAAAGAGAGAGACCATATGATGCCTGGAGCAATCGAACCTGGTTGAGGACTGAACAATGCTATCTCTTTTCACCCTTTATTTTGCCCAAGAATTGGAAACACGCGGACCTCCAAGTAGCAAAGGGAATTGTTGGATTCTTATCCACTAGATCCATCAAATATTTTTAATTTCTCGTATACGAAGTATACAAAGAGAAAGTATTGTAATCGTCAAAAAATTCGAACTCGAGATTTTGACGAATCTCCCCGTATGAGACCTCCACGAGTCCGAAAAACAAAATTTTGGAATTATGTCTGTCTGTGAACACGATAACTGGAAATAGAGCTACGGGGAGGAAATTTCATGTGTTATCTTTACACATAATTTGTAGGTTTCTGTCAAATTTTGGACAAAATCCATCTGCGGGAAATCTATCTGTCTGTCTGTTTTCATGTGAACTCTTTGACACAAAAACTTAAATAGCTAGATGGTTAAAATTTGGTACACAGTTTTTTCATCAGAAATGTAGGTCCGTATAATATTTTGGGCCAAATCTGTCAAAGGGTTGACCGTCTGTCGGTCTGTATAATAGCATACTTTTGAACGTCTCAACTTCTTAATAAAATTACTTAGATAAATTAAATTTCGTATGTAGTCTTGAAACACCCTAATTGTAGATTTGTCTCCAATTTTCGTTTAAATCGGTTTAAAAAAGGCGTTGAAACGGTTTTTTCTCCATTCTACGCAAAAAAAAAAAGCTGCGAACGCTGGAGCGAGTGTTTTCCCCACCTTAGTGAATACCGCACGTTTTCCGGCGCTCGGTGTATTTTTTCCTCCTACACGTGTTATTCGTAGGCGATAAAGTTTTGGGGAGGCCACTCCCGCTAGTTGAACAGATCTTTGAAAGAAATTTTCAAAACCAGAAAAAAAATTGCTATATATTTCTTTCTAGAAAAATTATGAATATTTTATGCCTTTTTTCAAATAAAAGTTGATTGAAAGAATTTTTTAAAAAGGATAAAAAAAATAATTAATTAATTTTGCAAAATCCGTCAGCGGCGCTGGGCCTTTCAGAAGCGCGGGGCCTTGTGCGGTCGCACCGTTCGCACCCCCCTCAGGCCGGCCCTGGCTATGGTGCATTGTAATGTAACCCTTTGGGATAGTTCATTTGCTGTATTAAAGCGGTTTTGCACTGAAATTTCTTCTTTGTTATTCATTTGTCTAATTCTCAGTTGTGTAGACTTCAACAGCGCTACATTTCCCCTATCGGAGACTTTCGGAACTAATTTTTTTTATTACATAATCTTTTCCCCGCGTCGTCTTTAGTCTTCCTGCCAAATTTGGTGGCTCTTGAGCTCATAGATTGAGCTACAGATGGCTCTTAGTAGTGTCAGTAAAATAAAAAAGAAAAAGCACCCTGTACCGTGCACTGGAACATATTCAAATTTAAAAAATCAAATATCGCCTAAATTTTGTAACATCTTTCTAACAATATTCCTAATTAATTACCTTCTGCAAGATTTTATATTATGTTGCTTTATAATTCTAAAAAATAAGTTGTTTTATAAATTTAAAAAAATGACTAATCCTATAATTACATAGTATTTAGAGTTGTGTTAAAAAGTTTTGTCATCTTTTTAAACTTTTTTTTATAAAATTACTTTTAAACTTTAATTTTGCATTTTCTTTCATATGCAATATACTGATAACAAATCTCTTGGGAAAATGCTCCGCAATTAAATATTTTTCTGTTTCAGTTTACCAAAATTTGCTACTTAAAACTGCTTATATAGAGACAAATTAAAGTCGATAAAAAATATCTGGTTTTTGAACTTGAGGAGGAAAAGGGGGTCTCTGAGACTTGCTGTGCCTGAAGATCCCCTCGAGGGCTTAATCAGGCCCTGCATATACCTCCCCCTATACAGTGTTCCTGATTTTGCGTCCAACTTCTAGAGCTTCCCATATTAAAATTAAGAAAATCTAGTCACTTTAGTAAACAAATGAGAGCAATATTTTGTGTTATTTTCATTTTCTAATAAAAATATAATTGATATTATTGTTTGCTATAATATTGCTTTGAATTTTTTCCTTCTTTATAAAAACATATCTATGTCCCAGAAAATGTTTTTAATTGTTATGAGGGGCTAGATTTTGCTCTTTCTCCCCGGCTTCTGAATAATCTACTTCTCAAAGTTTTTGCTGTCACTGTTGAAGTTAAGACAAATTTTATATTTCAGACACTTTTTTTTTATTCACTTTTACGATTTTTTCATAGGAATTCAGATCGTAAAAAAATAAATGGTTCGGGCTGATTATTATCAAGTTGAAAATATTTCAGCCTATGCAGGATTGTTCTCAAGATCGCCATAATTCTTCACCTTCTCATTCTTTCCTACACCTATGCATTACTGCATGCTTCGTGCTGCCATCTATCAAAGTTTTCGCACTTAAAATCATAAAACGGAAAATTGTGTGAAAATTAGAATTTTTGCTGGGATCAGAGATTGTAGTATAAACAGGAACAATAGCAACAAATTTTAGCTAACCAAACCAGAAATTCAAATTCTGACGTTTTTCAAAAGTTAGAATTTCAAAAATTTCAAACTGATGAAAAAGATACTTTCGTTCCATTTCGAATGGCGCGAAGGGGATAATCCGCCTTTACAGGTTGTCTAAACTTCGTTCATAATTAAAAATTTAAATCTATTCATTATTTTTTTCAACTTTATGGACTCTTTTGTGCACCGAAGTTTATATATTTCTGAAACATATTTTTCGCTCCCAAAAAATCGTCACCTTCTCACTTAACGATACCTTTAACTGATGTACATATATATATGCACAGTCGGACGTCTATTTAACGAAGTCGCTAAATCCCGAAAAAAAGTTCGTTATATGGAAAATTCGTTAAATAGAGATTCATCTTTTAAAATACTTTCAACTACACAAAACAGATTTTAAATTTATAAATATTAAATATTATTAAAAAAAGTAATTAATCACAACTTTATTTTGTAAATTAATATCTATTTGTTTTATATATCTTACCCATCAAAAAGAAATCTGCAAGGAAAACGAGAATAAAACAAAACATTGTCCGGGAATACGCTGTATTTTCAATTTTAGAAAAATAATTTTATATTAAAATTAATGAATTTCAATGACATTATCGCATTTTTTATAACAAGTAATTTTATGATACATTACCACATACGTCCTTAAATTTAATTACTAATAAAGTCTGTTAATTTTGTCTGAGTGTTTTGTTCGAAAAAGTGTTTTCTCTCATAATACGTCTCGCATCTTTGCAATGCACCAAAACCCCCTTCAGGCGTATTTTCTTCAAACTGTGCGTCGGGTTGTTTCAAATGATTTTAGCATTTCATCATACGAAGGTTTGTTGATTTCTGCATCATGATCATTTTCATCTTCATCATCTTCGTCTTCATCGCAATTCATTGCTGTATTGTTTTTATTTTTCACACTGTCAAAAATATCCAATTCGGACTGGTAAAACCAGCTCAAGATCATTGATCACCATAAAATGTGTTAAAGGAAAGAATAAGTTTGAAATGTTCGGAAATATTTTGAGAAATAAAGAGACAAAAAATATTGGATCACATGAAAAAGTTCGTTAAAGAGAGAATGCACTTCGCTATTTGGAGGTTATTTTACGAAGAAATTCGCAAAATGTTCTTGGTTCCAAGGAAAAGTTCGCAAAATAGAGAAATTCGCAAAATAGAGGTTCGTTAAATAGAGGTCCGACTGTATATTTCTTTTGTAATGAAGCTTTGAAAATATCAATTTTCTTTAACAAAAGATACCTGATCATGAGAATTAATTTTGGAAACAAGCAACATTTCTGGTCTATTCAGCAGTGGCGTACCAACATAAAATGGCGCCCAGGGCAAATACCAAAATTGCGCCCTCTCCCCTCTTTATCGTTGGAAAGGTGATTCTAATATTTTTCTGAAACTTAGTTTTTCTCTTTTTTTTGTAAGAAAGGGCCCTCACTGTTCTTAAAGGTAAAGGAATCAGGTATTTTTTCCGTGCGTCAGTCTCTGCGTATTGAAACTAGGAATGATACTTTGGAATACTAGGAAATATTTTTCTGCTAATTATTTGTCACGAATTTCCGAAGTAGCTGATACCTAATCAGTATGAATCAGATACCGTGAGAACCCTACGGGGCTAATCTATTTTAAATTATCTTCCCTTATCTCCCACTCCCCAGGACGCAAATCTTTGAAATGGGCATCCCTTTGAAACGAGCTTCCACTTTCAGTTATAGATGAGGTTTTAGTCATCAAATCTGTAACATAGTTCTATTTGTAATTTTGTCGCAGCTTGAGCTGGTTTCCGAGTTGTAAAAAAGGCTTTAGGTTTTCCCGCACTTTGTTGAAGCTATTTTAATTTTATGAATCTTTAAAATAAGAGCTTAAAAAGAACGAATTTTTTCTTAAATACAACTAAATCATTCCTTAATTTTGCGCCCCCTGGTAATTGCGCCCAGGGCACGTGTCCTTCCTGCCCCACCCTAGTTACGCCACTGCTATTCAGAAGCTTCAAAAAATAAATAAATAAATAAAATGCCAATTTTATTTTCAGCAATTAGACATTTATTTCTCTTATTCAGAAAACATTCCACACTTCTAATACAACAAACTAGGTTTTGCCTTAGTTGCCTTCATGATTCAAGAGCTATTAGTAAATCTGAAACGCGCGTATTGGACTTGCCATCCGTCAATACTTGTCCATGCTGAAAACACCCAATTTTGAGTTACATCCTGACAGTTGTAATCTGGTATGGTACGGGTTACAGACAAAAAATGTGCTCTCTTATGATACCGTTTCCTGTTGAATTATCATTACTTTCCATGATTATGCCCTGAAAATATGTAAACAAATAAATAAGCGTTCTTAGAAAAATGCTATTTACATTTAATGTTGTATTTACAATAACTGTTGAAAGAGCTACTCATCATTATAACTAATAAATTCAGTAGAGTAACTAGAGAGTATGGGGGCCTAGGCAAATGTTTAGGATAGGGCCATTAGAAAATTGAATTCATCACTATCACTAATTATTATAAAAGTACTTAATTTTTAGATACTTAACCGCTCTTTATAATACTAATAGTTGATTTAAAGGATCTGAAGTTGGGAAGGAGTAAGAAAATAAATCAGTATTTATTTATACAGTCAAACCCCGTTATAACGCACACTCAGCGGACCGATCCAGAAGTTCACTATAACCGAGTATTCAATACATCCGCCTTTTCAATACTGGCATCGCAAGATTTCCTATAATCCTTAAATGTATTTCTGTGTCGAACAAATTAATTGCGCTATATTGAAATTAGTAATGGGCTATAACAAATTAAAATAAATATTTGTTCTTAAAAAATTAAACCGTGAAATTAATTATACTAACATTTATTTCTCTAAAGTATGAAAATAAGTAATGATTTTTCGTTAAAGAAGTGAAACTAAGCTTGAAAAATGGAAATTTTGGTTCACTTTATCCGAATTCCTTGCTTTTGAAGATCATTAAGCATTTGTAGCATAAGAACACGTTTGGGACCATTTGAAATGTACTTTATAACCGAGGTATCGTTATATCTCATGTTCGATATACTGCATTTTATTTGGCTATAATTTCATTTTGTACTATTCAGTGCGGAACAGTTTTTTTCAATACATTTATTTATTTTTCAATCTAGGAATCTATGCGCTTATGTAACCGTAACCCTCCGATCAGGGGCCCTTATGACATTTGAGGACAATGGAATTTCGCCAGTCCTGAAACCCTATAGTTACGCCACTGAATAAATTTATTGGCATCAATTAGAAGCAGTTGGGAAACTCAGGAACAAGCAGTGCTGCAACACGTACTTCTTGGAGGCTAAAATATTTATACTCTAGAAAATACCTTTGAAGCTTTTATTAACCGCTTAAGGATCGACTTATTTTGTAACTTACGGTATTTAGGACGAGTTAACTCGGGTTATGTCCTTAAGAGGTTAAACTAGAATTCTTGTATTCAGTGTCAGATGTTGAATTTTCTGCATTTTAACAATATTAAATGAGTAGGATTTGATGCCTTTGTCAGGCGAGTTTCTGTAAAAGAAAATTATATTTATGTGAAGGAGGGGGATCCACACGACTGTTCTGCAAGGGCTTACGAATTATTGGTCCCTGTCACAGTTAATATGTAAAGGCAGTCTAAAAATGTACCAAAAGATACGCTTATTGTCTTTTGTGAATAATGATTTATGTTTATTCGAATGATAGAATAATAACAAGTAAAATAATCAAAAAATTAAATAATGCTTGTTACGATGGTGTTTTCTTCGAGTGAAAGTTAAAACAAAATGATTGATAAAATAAAGCCAAAAAAACAGTTTAGGCGAAGTGGAAAAAACATAAAAGAGACCGATTGGTCGAGTGCAAAGTGGAGCTGCAACTCTCGCAGCACCGAAAAACTTATGAAAATGTCAGTTTCTTGCTTTTCTAAAGTCATTTTGCCTTTTTTTTCTTAGCACGTTTTGGGTTTACTCAAAGTTGTACCCCGTGCAGCTCGCGCTTTAATTTCTGGTAAAATTAATTTCAAAAAATAACTATAAACAACGACAATGAATTTTCACGCACAAGTTATGGTTACAGAATATGCTTAACAATTGGTTTTATCTGTAATTATATAAGATCATCAAACATCCAGAAAGGAAAAACGGACAAATGTTAAGATAGAACAAAAAAATAGCCGTAATTTATTATTATTATTAATTCTGTAGCTCCAACGAACGTGTTGCTATTACAACATTTCCTATCAATGATTATCCTGAAATAAATATTTTTTATTAACATTTCTATCAACAATTACTATTAACGGTTTCCCAATTATCAGAAAGATATTGTACGATATTTTTACGATGTTGTACGACGTTCGGAATTCTGTATAGTATCGTGAAGATATCTTAACAATACTGTAGAGAATATTATGCTGTTTGGTTTTAATTTAATTCTTTTGTAGGAAGACATCAATCAAAAATCAAAGTTAAAAAAAATGCTTAAAAATACTGTAGTATTTCTAAAGAGGCATAAAAAAACATTAAAAAATGGGTTTTTGAAATGCATTTCAAAATATTCATGAAGAAAGCTGATAGTTTGAATTTTTTTTAAACTAAAATACACAAGATACCAGTTTATTACTGCATTCCAAACGAACAGCTGCTCGTATTTATAAACTGAAAAGCGCTGATTAAATTTATTTCAAGAAAATTTCAAGATAAATGTTTACTCTAGTTCTCAGAATAATGTATGACCGAAATATTTTTAGGCAAACAAAATATCATTCTTGACTCAGTAAAAAGCTTAATATTTTAATCCTAAATGATATTTTTTGAAATAAAGAATTCTTAAGTAATGAATTTTTAAATAAATAATTAAACTGCAGGTAATTTTCTTGAATTGCACTTTAAATCCATTGACTGTATTTTTAAGCTCTTGGGGCCGCGGTGACCTAGTCATCGTGGGCTGAGGGTTCCAGTTTCGAAATCTGATTTCACGGAAGATCCGCAATGTATGTGGGCCTATTGCACACTAAATCATATGTGGGGGGGGGGCAAACACTCTCCCGCTGTTGTGATGCAGAAGCTTGGAGAGGGGATGCCAGCTCAGGTGTCGTCCCCCTCATCTGACCGCGGTTCAAAATGACGAGGTCCGTCCCAAAATAGCTCTCATGTTGCTTCAAAACAGAACGTTAATATGACTAAACTAATTTAAGCTATAAAAAAATCCATATTAAATATTCAAAAACACTTTACGTCTGTAAATTTGAGATACACAGTTGTATGAATAACAACATGCAAAACGTGTATAGCTTCAGACGGCAAATCCTTTGAACATTTACTTTAAGCACTTCACTCTCAGACTGCGTTCAACTTGCTATTGTATCGTCATGCTGCTGCGTACAACTAGCTCATGCAACTGTGCTGTTATGCTAATGTAAATTTGTTTAATTGAAAGGATACATAATAATTTGAAAGGATACACCAGATAAAGAGTTCAACACAGGTTTAATTCCATTAAACCTGTGTTGAACTCTTTATCTGGTGTATCCTTTCTTTTCTTAATTCACTGACATTCACCCCGGTCGCCGTTTGAGTAGGCGACTCCATATTCTATTGCAGAAATGACTTATTTCTGTATGCCTTACCTACCCTTAAAGCTTCTAAACGACTTTTTGGGACACCTGTATAACGCTCGAGTAAAGTGATCGCTCGAAGCCGTCTATACTCAGTCAACTTCATTTGTCGCTGATACCCGACTAAGATATCTGAGCTAACGTCTCCTCTCTAAACTTCAACTCTTCACCAGCAGAAGGTCATTTGACCCTTGACGGTAGAAGTAATGCGCACCAGGTTCAGGATATCTAGAGGAGTTGAGTTTCGAATTTAGAACCCTTTGGTGCCGATGCCGAGACTTAGCGACCAGGCCACAGCGTCCTTTAGACATGTGCCATTGACGTCGAATTGGATATTTATCAAACCTTCAGAGTAGAATGTTTTCAAAGTACCTCTGAATTAAATTGTCTTAACCTTCTACAGACAATTTTTCGTCAAGGACCTTGAGTTGAGCAAAAGGCTCTTGATACAAAAAAAAACCTCACGATTTTTAATTTTGTAAAAGACTTGGTGAAAATTCATCACATTCCATTTTTATTTTATATTTGGGAAATAAAAAAATTAAAAATACGTTTGACAGTTTGACGGACGGACCACCCCGAAACGTCTCACTATCAGACTCAGAAAAAATTTACTGTCTCCAAAATAAAGTAGAAGAATGAAATCTCAATTTTCTTTCTGCGTTACCATAGAAAAGAAAGAAACAATGAGTATTAAAAAAAGAAAACCTAGTGAATGAATTACAAGCTAGGCAATAAGTGAATGAACCGAAAAACAATATCCCATTTTAATGCTTTAGAAGCTCTCCTTGTTAGCATTGTGCGGAGGCATTAAACCCTTAAAAAATTAAAAGAAAATAAAACTAAAAAATATACACGCATTCTTTACTAGAAGAGGCTTCTGACTTTCAACGGCCCTGAAGAAAAGATTAGATTACGCACGCTAGAATACATCATTCATAAACACACTATAAATAGCGGTCTTTAAAAGCAGTAAGAGGTCCCTCTTTTTCAATCTCTGGCAGTAAAGATGGATCCATATCCTCTCAATTACATTTCGTTTACTTCCTGCGGCGGAAGTAGAAGTGGCTGGGCAACGTGAACAGGAACCGGAAGAGTGTCAAAGACACTTTCGATAAAAGCAAATTGCTGGAACTCGAATTCTACGAATCCAGGAGCAACAAAAACATCTGAAATCGAAGGTGCTGCAACAACAAGGAAATAAGAAACGATGCTAAAACTCTGTGTTCTTACAAACTGTTGATTCAAACTTAAACCCTATAACCTTTTACTTCCTTTATGATCTACCATCTCCTTCACTTCTTTGTCAGTGGCAGTGATATCATTTACACTATACGGCGCAATTTGTGCTAAGCTTCGTTGTATAATGAAGAGATAGAGTACACATTTTGGATCTCTTAACGTTAACCGATTCTATCCAAAATTTGATACAGATCTATGACGTTGGTTCCAAGACGATATACAAATTTCCTTTATCAAGTTCGTTGCGTTTTTCAGTTGTCATGTCCACATGCACAGGAATAGACAGAATGGGAGACAGATATGGTCCAAAATTTGATACAGATCTACAACTCTGGTGTAAAAATTGCATACTAAATTTCAATCATCTGGCTTGTTTCGTTTCTGCATGATCGTATTCGCAGACATTACCGCTACTGCAATACTTCCGACTCCAAAATCATCAGACCTCGGTTTGCAGTTTGGGTGTGTGTGGGTAGAAAACGATTAACCAAACCTACCATGGTGCCCACAGGCCCCCAATAGACGCCGCCCCCCCCAAAAAAGAACAGCGGTACGGGGGGCGAGTTTTTAAAAAAATACAAAAAACTGAACATAGGAATCAAAAATCGCTAATTGAAAACGAAATTACAATCACAGGAATAATAAATCTTGGGGAAAATACAGAGAGTTACATTATTGATTAAACAGACGCCACCTTTCTACAGGCTGTGAAGGACACAGACGTATGCGTTTTCACAGACAGGCAGACAGACATAATTCCAAAAACGCGTTTTTCGGATTCAGAGAGGTCTAAAACGTGGAGATTCATCAAAATCTCGAAGTCCAATTTTTGACATTAACAGTACTTTCTTTTTGTTTACCTCGTATACGACAATATAAAAATCACATTTATTTTCCATGTGTTTAGTTTAGTTAGATTATAATCTCGTTTTGAAGTTATACGAGGTTTATTTTTTGGCGTACCTCTTTCGAGTCTTGGTCAGATAACGAGGGCAACAAATGAAACGACACCACAATGCTTTAAACTTGCATATTACACCTATTGGACATTTGACTCATGATACATTTAACATGCATTAAGCCCCATACATGGGCAGATCTTTAGTGGAAGATTTTCTCTTGGAATAATCTTCGAAAGATGAACAAATTATTTTAATTTTGGAAATGTTACGAAAAAAGAGTTCAGCATTAATATTTCCTTTTATTGAAAATTGTACACATTTATAAACATAATTAACAGATTGCGTAGAAAACTGTATTTGAAGGGAAAATCCACTTTACATGGATATTTTCTCACTATCAAATGCATATGTGGGCCCCACTGGCCTCATGGTAGAGATTCGGATTCGTAATCAGAGGATCCCGGATTGAATACCCGTTCCAACGAACATTCTTTGTGTATATAGGTCTGCTGCACATTAATTCTGTCTTGGGTAACACTTTTCTCCATGCTAATGAGTAGAGTTTAGAGTTAGTTAGGCCTCTTTCCTGTTTTTATTCAAACTCAGTTCAAACGAACGTTGCGACACAACAGATACACTCCAGTTGAGGATCTTCAAACTTATGACATTAATCCAGAATATTAATCAATCAAATCAGTAAAATAAATATGTATAAAATGAAAAGGTGAATTCAAGAAGTCTAAACTTTTCTAGCATTCCATTTTCAACATAACATTGATTTTCAGAATAGAGTTCAAAGTCCGTAAATTTTCTTTCCCAGTCACAAGAATTGATAATCGCCTCCCATATTCTTTCATTTTTCAAGCTCAATACTTTTTAAAATAGGAAAAGGGATCAAAATTAATTAAATATTAGAGTTATTTAAGTATGCTGTTTCGACTATAAAAGTTTAAAGAACGCCGTGCTCTAGTGCTATCATATTCTGTTAAATTCGGATGAAAATTTACAAAATTTTAATGTTAAAGGAATTTTTTGTTGTTGTTAATGGCCTTACTTCGTGCTCACGTAATGCACTCCAAATGCGCACCTCCCATTTAGTTTTGAAATCATATGCTCATCTTGCAAGAAAAAAAAGAAGTGGCATCAGAATACTGGGTGTACATAAATGAATATCCCAACTTTGCAGGGCTATTAAAAGAAAACAAAACAAAGCACAACCTTGTTGTTTCTAGGAAATCAAAAATAACAGTTGAAAGTTTAAATTCAACTCAGTTAAGTGTCACTAGACATGCTGAAAAGAGTGTGGGATGAGATATCGTACCGTCTCGATATCATTCGTGTTTTGGAGGGGCTCACATTGAACACTTATAACTGTATTGAATTTAAATTTTCAACTGTTATTTTTGATTTCCGATGAACAAAAAGGTTGTTTTATTTTCATTTAATATTCCTGCAAAGTTGGGATATTCATTTATGTACACCCTGTATAGGGTAAGACAACGTGCTGTTAACTGTTGGATACAGAGGCGGTTATGCTTGTCATGCGACTCTGAACTTCAGAGAATAGACTTCGTCTGTTAATTGTTGTAAGCAGCAAGAAGCACCCACTACCCACCCAGAACCGTGCTAGTGAGTTGAGAAACCAACTTAAAGTGTAAGACACTTTCTCCTATTGTGGTAAGTCTGGACCTCCATTCAATCGATTTTTCATTCACTTCTTGATGTGAAATGTTTTAAAATTTTGTACACTTGTGTATTTAAGAGAACATTATATTGCTTTAATATTTTCAGAATTTAACTATCAGTTAATTTATTAATTTAATTAAATTTTTATTCAATACGAGTGGCTCCACCTGGTAGTGAATTTGAAAAAAATTGATTACAAGATTCCATAGCATTTTTAATAATGAATTATAAATTAAAGACTAAAAAGTAGAAAATAATTAAAACGGAAGAAATCTACTTTTTAAAACACGAATAGAAGTGTGGATTTAAAGCTGTTTTTTTTTAAATTAATTTTAAAAGAAGTAATTTTAACTATTAATAAATTTAATAAAAAACAGTTTAACACACTTCTATTTCGTGTACTGAAAAGTAGGATTTTTTATTTTAATTTGTTGTACTCTTTAAACTTTAATTTATAATTTCGTCATTATAAATATTGTAGAATCTTGAAAATATTAAAATAGTGTATTGTCATTAAGAGAAAACAAGCCAAGCTGCATAAAAGTGTTTAATTAAAAATAGTGAGAATTTATGAATGGTTTAATTTTAACAGATGAGATTTAACAATTTCACTATTCTGGAAGACATCAATGTCTGCATGAGCTGGATTTCTTGAGATTTCCATTAATTCTTTCGAAGGTATGAATCTAAAGACGCAAAATAAAGCAGAAAAAACCAAAGCGCTATTATCCTTGCAAGAAAATCTATAAATATTTTTTAAAAAAGACAGAAGAAACATTGTCAAAATTTCTAGCAAAAATAAAAGGTATTCCCATACCACAAAAAATAAACAGAAAGCATTATTCATAGAGAAAACTATTTAGACTTATTTCCCAACACTGAAGTAAATGTCATCCGCCGCATATAAAGGATAGAGCATTTTTCCGTTTCCTACCGGGCTGGAGGTTTGTGAAATCAAACAAATCTGGGTCGTTCCGTCACAGTTCATTTGTCATACTGGAATTTTAACAGATTCAATCCACTTTTACCGTGAATGGTTAACGGACCTTCCGAGAGTAAAAAATTCATTTCTCAGGCTGCCCATGATTACTTAGGAAAGAATCAGAGTAGTGATCGAATGAATTGTTTGAAGAAAAGTTTTAGGTATATTTCTAAAGGAAATCTTTTAATACTAGAGCCTTGACCTCAGATTACAACAAAAAATGGTGAAATATCCTGTTTGGATCCAAGTCCATTTTGTGCAGCTATAATCCAATTTATCTAGCAGCTACTGTAGGTGACGGATTACTGAAGATATCCGTTCGAAGTCGATGCTCGTTTCCCGAATTGTTAGTTAACTGATAATCTAATTTTAAGGAAATTAAATTAAATTCTTTTGGAAACTCAAAATGTAAATAAAAATGTATAATTTTTTTTCTACGATTATTTAAATTTAAAAACAACAATGCATAACTCTTGCTAGGTTCCTAATGTGAGCAAAGTTCTAGGGAATTCATTCTTTTTAGGGCCTATAATCTTATCATCTTTTTTTTAAAAATATGAAGTTTAGAAAAACATTTATAAAATTCCATTAAAAAGAAATCAACTATGTGTAGTACAAAAAGATTATGTATGTATTTCTCATAATCTCGTCAGAGCAGGTGTACAAAAGTTCGCACATTTCACGTTTTTCGTTTCGATTTCCGCTCTCATCTGTTAACCTGGCGAGTTCGCTGCCACTCCTAGTAGCCCTTTGGTGCATCACTTCTATCTGCTCATCTATCCTGTGGCGGCAGCAGCAGATGGTATTCTACAGCAGACGATGCTATTTTACAAATAATATACACAGCGTTACTTCCTGCATTTATTCTGCGAGGTATTCGTTATTCGACCACGAAAGTTTTCTTTGCCCTACTTGTTCACAGTTCACACTGTTTGATAACCGATCACACAATGTATTCTAAATATAACTGCTAAAAAAGTTTTAGTATTCTACTTTATATCGATTTGATTTAGTTGACTATTAATGGAAAATATTCTTTAAACCTCTATACTTGTAAGTGTATTATCTCCTTGAATGTCTCATTGAAAATTACCCTTTCTTTTACTCTTAAGATGCCTTCAAAAATATAGTCGGTATCATATTTGCTGCAAGTACATTATTTTACACTGATTATTGAAAGTTAGAGATTTTAAAGGCTAATAAATACTGTTAGTCACAAAATGTGGATAAATAGTATTTCATACACATTGAATGAAATATCTTTTAATTTTAGCAAAAATCCTTTTCAAATTCTATTGTGATATCGATTATTTTAAATTTCTTGTCTACAGAAAGCTATTAAATAAATATTCGGCAGGAAGATCGACATTATCAAGCATACTTGATTTGCACAGTACTTTAGTGACACAATTTATACACCACGAGTAAGACGTGTGGTTTTCAATTTATCGTGTGTTTTAAAATGTTTTTCCACCAAGAAAATAACATAGGAAATCTAATAGATTGTCTGATCTATTGTTTCTGTAGAATACTTAGCGAATGCTTTTCAGCTTGAATGCAGCATTTAAATGACGTCAAAATTTCGTGTAACAATGTGACTTTTTTGTAGAATTAATTCAAAAGAAATTATTCTTAGTCCATTTGACAACTAGTTAGTGAATCTCCATTCAGTTTGAAGAAACACTGCTAAAAGAGCTTCTAAACGTCAACTATTCAGATGTTTTTGAAAAACTAGCGTTGAATCGTAAATAAAAACTAATAAGTAATGCTATCTGAATTCTATAATGTTCACTATTCATTTACAGAAATACCAATTTTTATGTTCTCTTTTTAAAGTGAGAACAATTGCACTCATATTTTCAGAAACTTATGCACTTAACAAAAATTTTGGGTTGCACTTTTTCACCTCAAAGTATATTTATCTATCGAACATTTTCTTTAATTCCTTATCATTTTGCATTTTACGGAATATGCATATTTCTCTAAAAATTAAAAAGAAATATGTTGGTTTCGTATAAACTTTCGAACAATGAGTCCTTGCCTCTGTTTATAGTTTTGGCGGTGTTTATAGTTTCTTGTGTTCTCACGAGTTTTTATTATTGTGACCACATGTGGTGTGTTGTTTTAAGGTTATCCTCCAGCTAGATGCGCTTGTAAGTAATAAAAGCTCATACAAGAATTATTTGGTGTAGTTTCGAATGACCTGACATGTCATAATGTAAGTTACAGACTATTACAGAACATTCTTCAAAAAATAATAATAATAATAATTCACTGCATTTTACGACTAAAATCCAAGCAGATTATTTTTGCATAAATATATGCTTCAGTTGATTTTTGAACTTTCATTTAGTTTGTTTTTCCAAAAGTTTGGCTTAAATTTAATTTTTATAAAAAAAGGCTGAAAAATAGTAGAAAGAAAATATTGCATCTAGTCCAGTGTACATAATATGCTAAATATAGAAGTATAGTTTGATAGGTAAATATTCTTCATAGTGAACTGTTAGTTTTTTGAAGAGAAAAAAAAATTAAGCTATTAAATTATTCATAATCAGTCTTGAAACTAATTTGCGTATAGCTCTCTCTTATCTAATGCATTATTTATATACTCTCTGAGTTTTATCACTTTCAATCCATCATGAGTTAACATTATGATGGATAATAATAATGAGGTATTTTGACTTAACCACTGGATCATGGCAATTTCTTCAGAGGAAATCGAAGCCACCGCAGACCTAGAAAAAGCATGGCAACACAGCAACAGTCTCACTGAGTAATTTCTTTTTCTTTTAATTTTTTTTCTGCATTTCGATGAGTCACATCCTGATTTACTAATTAACATCTGCCGTTTGGCTTCAGAAAACTTTAAGCACTTCTCTTCAGGCCTCATCGAAAAAATACCGCTGCCTTTCTTAACGTATTCAAATTAAACTGGAAAGAAAAACAATTATGCCGTGATGTGATGCTAGTTGAATGATGTCTCAATTGACTCGAAGAAATAAAAAAGTAGCAACTATGCTTATTTTATTCATATTTCGTCAGTAATATTTTTAAACAAATTTTCGTAAATTTTTCCCTAAAAACAGACACTTATTTTTGTGAACTTGTATATATCATTAAGAAAACTTACGACATCGAAAATTCGTGAATGGGAAATGCTACTTACTGACAGTAACAATGGCTGTATGAGATCAGCAATCAGTCTAAAAATGCATGATTTCGCAAATTACTATTTAGTAAAACAGCAAATTTATAATATCTAAACATTTTAAAAAGGAGTGGAAAACAATAGATCTAAGGATTTAGAGTTGAAAAAACTAAGTAGAGTAAAACATTTCCAGTGATGGTTTTTCTTGTGAATAGTTAAGCTTTAATGCCTTCATATTACAACACTATTATGAAATTGATCTACACCCAGAAATTACATTGTTATAAAAAAAAGTTTGAATTAATAATTGTAATTTAGTCAGGATTTTGTTTATTTGTGATCTCGACGATATGATCGCAAATAAACGAAAACACACTTGGTTGCAATCATTTCAAATACACTTGGTGGCGATCTCAATCACTACGTTCAATGAGAATTATGAAGTCATGATGGCTTTTACTTAACAGTTTGCATCATACTGCTTAAATTCTATGAAACCCATAACATCTCGACTTCGATTTTATTTCATATTATTTTATTTGTTAGATTAATACCCCGTTTTGTAGTAACACGATGGCTATATCAAGACTATCTTCTTAATTTTTAACCGAGTTAGATGTCGAGGACAACAACTGAGCTGGCACCTTTCTTTTCAAACTTGCAGGCCACACCAACTTGAGGGCGTTCGATCCGCCATGGCCTTAACCATGGAATATCAAGCACCGGCCTATATACACGGCGAATCTTGAGAGGAAATAGGTTTCGAACCCGCGATCATCTGATACCGAAATTGATACTAACTTCTATAATGTATTGAATAATGCCAATTACTAGAAAATATTCTAGAGTTCCTTTCTTAGAAACGTATTAATACGTACGCATTCCATATTCACACACTTCAAACATCCTGAATTTCTCCTGATTATCATAATAAAATTTATGCCTTACTTTTGCGGTATGCAAATAACTTTTGGTGACTAGTAGGATGACTGTGATAACTAATACAGAAAAAGAACTTGCTGACATTTGGTTGCTATTTATCCAGAACTTGGTTATAAAATACAGATCCTAGATTCCATTTCTTTTTTTTTTCATTCATAGAAAAGGTGATCTAGTAGCAGATCTATTTTACGATTGAAAGATGTTCAGAACGAAAGGAGCTAATTTCCGTTATTTACGAATTATTCCATTTGGAATATCCACTTTTCCATTATTGTTTGGAAAATTATCTTAAATCTTAGGCAGATTTTTATAATGAATTAACACCTACTTGTGCTAACGGAAACGAACCTCGCCACTTTTCCAGCCGTCGAGCTGAAACCTAAACAAATAACCCTCTATCCAAACAGCAACGCCAGCAACCAAACGATCATAGTGCGCTCTTAAAATTGTAGCAACATTCATTTTTATATATACCGTGAAACATTTTAAAATAACAAGAAAGCTGCTTCATTATCATTTGTATATGAAATTTAAGAGATTTGGCTCAACACGTTTCTGATAAAACATTACATACGGTATGAACATTATGTTATGTTTTGTGTGATTTTACTGATATAATCAATTTTAAGACTTTTTTTGGACTTGAAACCGAGATATTCTAATGGATATTTAAACTCTACCAAAAGATCACAGTGGGCTTTTAAAACTGTTCAAACATTTATTTTCATACGTATAATATTTTTTTAAAAAAACACACGAAAGTCGCTTCATTATCATTTGTATATGAGGACAGCCTCAACATTTTAAAAACATTTTTTAAAAAATTGTATGAATATTATATAAATTTCATACATTTTATTTTATTTAACTGATATAATCAATTTTAATGCGTATCGATAGTAATTTTCACTGTGTTTTTTTCGATGCCCTTCTACTTTCAAATGTAGATAGAAAGACGTTAGGTTAAAGGTTAAATAACTTATATTATTAGTCGACGCATTTAGCCTTGGTTCAACTGATTAATTTGAAAACCACTTAATTGATTAGAACTCGAGCGCAATTTGAGTGCTTAAAGAAACGTGAGGTGCGATAACATCTGCGCAGAAGTTATCGCACCTAATCAAAATGTTGCTGAAAGAGTTGAATTTCAAAAAAATTTATACAAGTACTGAACTGATATTTCATTTTGTGTCATACTACGTGGAAAACAAAACATAACGATAGTAGTTTCAGAGTTTGGTAACTATATTTTTCAAAATGAATTCGAAGTGGCTATTTTTGAGGGTTGTTATTAGGTTTGTGAAGTTTAACGGCGTACAGGCCATATTTGGCCATGTTGCGGTCCACATATGGTAGAGGTGGAAAATGAGTATTAAAAATTCCACTTATTAAAATTTCAGACCATTATAAAAATTCCAAGTAAAACACTCACACAAGGAATAACAGTATCGTTGAAATTCAAAGCAAATCAATCAAATCAAACAGTCTAAGGGCGCACAAACATAAAATCTGCAAAATATAAAATCCGACTAAAAGCATGCCATAAGAAAACGTATGACAACAAACTTATCTTTAAATTGAGAGCAGAAACAAACAAATCACTGTTAAAATCAAAGTAATCATTGTATCTAGCTCAGGTGAGACATTTTTCCTCCTCTAAAACCCCCATGAGACGATTTTAAAACAAACGAACATTTAAAAAAAAATCTGACTCCTAAGTTGATAATAACAAAACTACGTCACTCTATGTAGAAGAAGTGTCTTCAGATTCTTTTTAATTTTTCAGCTATTAACCATTTTCCATTTTGTTTCCCATAAACTCTGAAGGAGCAATCTTTGGCTTTTAAAGATGATTCAGTTGGTTTTAAATTCTGGGATGGTTCATTAATTGCAGGAAAAGTCTTTGTTGGTCGCAAAATATTTTGAACTCTGTTACAAGACTAGATTCAATACACGTTAGAGAAGAAACAACAGGTAGTTTTACAATATAATTATCTATCTGGGTACTGGAGATGGACAAATGAGAATAGGAATCTAAAAAAGTTTCGTTTCATTGCACTTTAATTCCTACAAATCTATATATTTTCTTAATTGCAGATACATAGCAGAATGGTAGATCTTTGACAATACATATAGGTTCAGGATTATGTGAGCCGTTCTTTTGCTTTTACTGCAACGACTTCTTTTTCTGTTTTCCAAGCAAGACAGGAACGAGAAAATAAAGCTTTAGATGTTTTGCAATTAATACATTTTTGTTCTGTAGTACACTGAGAACAAGCAAGTGACACTTCCGTGACAGGTAGTATTGGAAATGTCCAAAGCTCTGACATTAAAAATATCTAACAGGTTTGGGATACAGAGGCTTACATAACATAACGCCGCCTGCATCCCCGGTACCTATAACCTAGATTATTACACCAGTTTGATTGGGTGCAGGGCGGATTAAGCAAACAACTCCCCCCACGGGGCCCACGGCTCCCCATACCAGACACCGCCCCCCGAACAACTTTATTCAGTAAACAAACCATACAAAATATTTACAAATAGTGAGACTGACCATACACAAAATGGCCATTGTTACTACAAACCTTGAATTTTTTGATATGCTAAGTTTATACATATGTTACATTTGTTACAAGACAATGCTAACATGTTTTAAACTACTAAAGAACAAACCAATCAAATACTGTATACAATGTTTTCAAAAGCATGAAATATAGTTCTAATATCTAAAATAACAAAATTCCTTTATAAGGAATAGAAATAGAGTCGATGTTTATCTAGTTTAAATTTTTTACCCAAACCTGGAGTTACTGGATATGTTTCCATTACAATATACTTTTTACCATAAAAAAAAGCATTTTAAAATATGAAAAAGACTTAACTGCACCCTTTATGCATCCGATTATAAACACAGTTCTAAGTAATAAGGCCGAAATTCTAACAATTAATAAGTTTTATGCTACACGATACAAACAATATTTAAGAACTGGAATTCTAGAACAGGGACGCACCCTTACTCTTCTTTTTATATTCACTCAAACTGTACTTCAGAGTTAAAAGACACATTGTGTTCCAAGAATTAAGGCATTGACTGATATAGTACTAGGATAAATAATTATTCATGATTTGAGTACCTTTTACAATTTGGAAGAAATTAATTAACCTGATGCAGATGCAATTCCTTGTTACCAGACAATACTTTTCTAATAGGAAGAACCCTGACACTTTTGGCTTTACAGACAAACTGGGTACTTAGTTTGGATCAATGAATTTCATTGAGTTTAGCATGTTATTATGTCCCTGTTGATTATTTACAAGAATAAACACTCATGTTTTCTATTTGATTACATTATTATTACTGTTCATGTGGGACAAGGATTCTTAAAATTTAATACAAGAATATGCCTACATTTCAATTATTTAAGAACGATAGAAACACAATACAGAAACACAGGGAACAATAAGGAATACCTGGGGCTATATGTAGATATTTTTAAATGCTACTTGAGGAGTGGGATACTGACACACAATTGCAAATACAGCAAGCTGAAGCACTGAATATTGTACCTCAAACAATAGCTGAAATAAAATACTAATGCACTCTTTTAGATTAAAAATCAATACTAGATCAACAAACTGAAGACCCTTGTGATTGTTTACAAGAATACACCCATACTAACTATTTTACTACATGACCTACACTGTTCACTGAAACGAGGACTCAAGAAATTCACACATTACAAGAATATACTTACTTCTCTATTATTAAGAAACGACTGATACACAATGGAAAAACACATATTACAATAAGGAATACTTGGGACGGACCATGTGTGGAAATTTTTAGATGTTACTATGAGGAGTTGGATACTAATACACAATTGCAAATACAAACATGGCAATGCACTGAATATGATTCCTGAAACGTTATCTGAAATGAAAAATAAATTCACACTGTTAGGTTAAAAACAACACGACAAAACTGCAATAAAAACAAAACCAGACATGGTTTAATCTGGTCTGAAGAGGGCCCTGTTATTGTTTATGTGTTGTACTATTTTCCTTATAAGCAATCTTGAATTTTTATTGGCCGCAACCCTGCGAAACCAAATTTTTTGAAGATTTTCTGCTGGCTTTTTGATGTGCCATGAGGATGTGAGAATACACTCCGTTGCATAGTGCAACGGTGTACCAACTTGGCCACAGCTACAATTGGGGGAAGGAAGAATTTTGAAACGGTTGAAGTATGAAGGGAAAGGTCCGTGTTGCGTGAAAAAGAGGATTTCTTCTCGTGTCCAGCAGACAGGATCAAACGAGACTTTAGGGATGATATTGTGGATTGGTCGACCTGTGGTTGCATCTTCCCAGGTTCGCTGCCACTCTTGAGTCAGGAACTTCTTTAGATGTGTTTTTAAAAAAGCTTTAGAAAATTTTATTTGATGGATATTTGTGGTTTCTGAATCTGCTGCAGATTTAGCCTGGAGATCAGCTGATTCATTACCGAAGTAACCCGCATGGGCTTTTATCCAATTTAGTTTTATGTTTGGGCTACTGAGGAGCGAAAGGAAAATTTGTCTGGCCATGTGGTTTTTTGACTTTGGATTAGAGGACGCCTGAATTGCAGCCCTGTTATCTGTAAAGATTTTAATTGGTGTTTGATTTACCATGGTCTTTGCTAGTTCCACAGCCTTACTAAGGGCCAATAACTCGGCTTGAAAAACCGTTGCCTGGGATGGAAGCTTTACAAACCAACTCTCTATTATTTGGTTTTGTGCAATCCTACAGTACGCTGCCCCTACTCCCTTCTCCGTTTTGGAGCCATCAGTATAAATGGCCTCTGATGGTGGAGAGAGGCCACCATCTGATAATGAAATTTGATCTTTGAGTAGGTAGAGAGAGGGGTGTGTTGTACGACTGGAAAGAGGCTGTTCGTAGTTGTCTGGTAACAGTTGCAAAGTTAATTCTGGCTTACGAAGTCGGATGAGATTCGTTATAACCGCTTCTTGCTGAAGTTTAAGGGCAAGTGGTGGAAGACCCAGGAGAACTTGTAGGGCTGCCGTCGATGTTGTACGATAGGCTCCTGATATTGATAGGAGGAAGCTTCTTTGAATCGAGTCTATTTTTCTTGAGATCTTTGCAGTGGGATTGATGCACCAAATGGAAGAGCCGTGGGCAAAGACTCTTTCAATTACCGTATTATACAGTAACAGTCTATGGCTTCTACTAATGCCCCAAGAAGGACCTGCAATTTTGAGGAAATTTTGATTTAAGATTTGTGCCTTTTGGGATAGGTATCTTATGTGAGAGTTCCAATTGCGTTTGTCATCTATGTAGATTCCCAGAAATTTTATTGCATGTAAACGTTTTATTCTATGGTTTTTCCAAAATACTGGTGGGGCTGCTACCAGTTTACTGTACATTAAAAAGTTAGATTTTTCGTGTGAAATCGTTAGCGAATTCGATTCAGCCCAATTAACAATTTGTGTCATTGCATCATTTGTTAGAACTTTTAGCCCTTCTTTTGTTGATGATTTCGTTATTAGGACAAGGTCGTCTGCAAATGCTTGCAGATGTACATTTGGAGACCAATGGATATTTAATAGGCTGTTGACCACAAGGTTCCACAGGGCTGGACCACTACATGAGCCCTGTGGGCAGCCTTTACGTTGGTCTCTTGATACTAAGCCTTCTTGGGTGTTGAGAAGGACTTTTCTGTTTTTTAGAATATTTTCGAAGATGTTTTGAAGATTGGACGGGACCTCTGCTTTTTTCAGGTTGTTTATAATTGCGTGATGAAGTATGTTATCAAAGGCCCCTTTGATGTCCAAAGAAATTGCCAAAACATGGTTACCTTGACTGCGGCCCTTTTGTATTTCTTCCATAAATGATGCCAAAGCCGTGTCCACTGACTTCCCCTCTCTGAAACCATGTTGGTGTTCATTTAATTTATTCCCATTCTCCAAGAAAAATGTGAGCCGCTGAGTTAGTAACTTCTCCAGCACCTTTCCAATTGTTGGTAGTAATGCAATTGGACGGTAAGAGGATGGTTCTTTAGGGTCTTTGCCCACTTTTTGGAATAAAACTATATTACTAATTTTGAATGTGTCCGGAAAGGTTTGGAGAGAGAGACATTTGTTAAAAAAGTTGAGCAGCAAGGATGGGAAAGATTTGTTGATTGACTTTAAAATAAGGTTATCAATTCCATCAACACCAGGTGCCTTCCCATTTGGAAGCGATTTTATTATGTTGGTAATTTCACCTTCTGTAAAAGGAACATCGTCTGGGATTTTTGTATTTGTTGATAGAAGCGGGATTGTCGATGTTGGGTAGGGAAATATTTTTTCCAGTGTTTCTTCTGCTATTTTCCTCATACCACCTTGGGGAGAATTGCCCTGCAGCACTGTTAGCTGTGTGGGTAACACTACTTTCCTAAAAGCACTTTTGTAGTGTTTACCGTATGGGTTCTTTGCAGATGAGCATACATTTTCCCAACCATTTGTTTTACTGGATCTAATCTTGCCCATGTATTTTGTTCTCTCTGCCTTGAAGAAACGGAATCTTGCTTGTCGTTCATCAGCCCCTGACCTTTGTGCTCTCCTTCTCAATGCAATCAATCTCTTCTTCTCAGATTCCAGGTTTGCAGTCCACCAAGTTGGATTCGATATCAATTTATGTTGCCTTATTTTAAATGAGTAATTACATGCCGAAATAATTTCTTGTTGGAGGGTTTGAGCTATTGAGTTTAGGACCTCTGTTGTGCTGCATAATGAGATCTTTTCCTCTAGTTTTGGTACTCTTGTTCTGAATGACTCCGTGAATTTTTGAAAATTTCCATGGAGAGTTTTGTATCTTTTTAATTTGAAACTTGTGATATTCGTATTTAGCTTTATTTGAATGTACTGGTGATCACTGTTCGTGATATCCTCCAATACTTCCCATGTTGATATCTTATTAATTAATTGATGTGAACAGATGGATAGGTCCGGCCAACCTTTGGAGCCATTGTAATTCAGATGAGTTGGTGGAGCATCAGATGTGTTTGAAATAAAAAGATTATTTGCTAATACGAAATCCAAAATCTTTTGACCTCTCGGGTCTTCATTGCTGTAACCCCAGAAGGAGTGATGGCCATTGAGATCAGCACAGATTATAAAATTTTCTTTTTTAATGGCCACTAAAATTGACTGAAGTTCTTCCAATGTCCTTTCTATCAGTTCACATTGCGACGTATTCGCGGTCCCGTTGTTCTCCGCTGAAGTCTAACAAACTGCAAGGTCGAATCCCTTATTTCAGTTAAAAGTGGAAGATAAAAGACCCTCGATTTTAAGCGCTTGGGTGAAGAACCTCTTCCATTGGTGACTGATAAGGAATGATTGATGGCTCTTTCCCATGGTTCGCATGGTTGGTCGTTGTGTAAATATCAACGAATTTCAACTGCTGCATACGCGCTTTAGAAACAAACACTGAGGCAGTTTCTGCCGACTCGGCTAACAACCGAAAAGGAGTAGGCTGAGTTCACAAGGGCGTTTAACTTAGCAAGCGGCGGCAGATAGCAATACCAATGCAACTGAACGAAGCAATAATGA
>BGPR01000031.1:184481-264104 GCA_013235015.1 Araneus ventricosus | reverse complement strand
CGAATCCCTTTGTGTTAGCCGAAACCGACAGGATTTGGATCTCCGCGAATGGTTCGCTAACCATTCATCCGGCGCCAAAAATCCCGTCCCTACCTCCGAACCAGCTGCTTACAAACAGTTCAGTCGTTAGTCGTTCGGCTCGCAAATGCATGTGCGCCTTAACAATGGGCTGTGGTGCCCGTCGTACCTAAAGAAGATGAGGACTTGAGGGCGCTGGTTTCGTGAAACAGCTCAAAAGTCAGTTTATCAGGATTTTTCAGCGATAAAAGTTAAAATATCTTCTGTTAGAAAAATTCCTTATTTAGAAAATCATTTTAAATAAATCAGCATAAATACTCTATTAGCACCTTATTTTTGTGTCACAGAAATGTGAAAAACACAAGTAAATGATATTGGTTTCAAGGAGTTTCATAACTTTGTTTCTTTAAATCGAAGAGGATAACTTTGTGAAAAAAAAAACCCTCAAATTTTCTATTATCAAGTTTTACTGTCACCAAGATTGACACGTATTTCGCTAGCTAAGAACTCAGTTTCAATAGTTAATTTTGAACAAATTAACATAAATACTGAACTGTAATCTCATTTTATGTAACGACAGAGTGAAAAACAAAATAAAACAGCATTTATTTGAAGAGATTTGGCGTGTAAACTATATTTTTAGAATACGAATCTAATAGGTATATGTCTATCAGAAAAATTAAAATTTGTACTATCAGGTTTTATAATGAGTTGAGACAGAAATGCATTCTGCTGGTTAAAAATCTGTTCTAAAGATTATCATTTTAAATAATTATCGTAAGCACTGAACTAAAATCACATTTTGTCCCACACTATAGTAAAAAAAGTTATGCTGCTTTCAAGGAGTTTGGTAGTTACATTTTTAAAATGAGAATCAAAGAAGCTGTGTGTGAAAGGAAACTCAAAATCTCTATTATCAGGTTTTATCATCAGTAAAGCTTGAAGAGTACATTGCTGTCTAATAATCCATCCTGAATCATTAACCACAGGAAAGTTCATATTGACGTGTGTGGTAGGGTCAGAACAATACATTTACCAATGATATACAATACAAATAATTATATGGGAAGATTGAGTGCTTTGTGCGAGTACATGTTTCATCAGAGTCGAATGTAATCGAGGGAAATGAGTTCTGCGTGCCATTTCTAGCGAGGGAAGGGGGAAAAAAGAGGGACAGGAAACTTTTTAAGTGACGAAAGAATTTCCCTTGTCCTTCCGGGGCGGATATTCTTGATATCGTTAGCGAGATACAAAATGCTGTTTGAACTGGTAAGGCCAGAAAGGAATTACGTGCATATCCCTGACATCAATAGGGAGGCAAAGGAATGGTGTTTCTGGCTAAGAGATATTAATTCAGAGCCGAATCAGGCATGAAAAAAGGCAGCCACTCCTTAGTATTTCAAGAATATTTACTGTTTTTTGATAAAAGAATATTTCATGCATAGTTTCTTTTAAAAAGCAGTATTTAACCTACTTTAAAATTACTATTAAATTTTCAAAAACTTTGAAATTATTTAATATTTTAATAATAAGTACTATTCTTCGACAAAAGAAGATAAATGGCATAATTTCTTGTAGAAAAACCAGATAAAAATATACTTCGTACCGGAGATTACTTAAAAATTTAGCACCTTCGGATTTGAACTATAAAATCATAGCAGCAATAATCTCTTTCCTTCTTATTTTTGACATTTTAATACGTGAGAATAAATTATTAATCGCAACATTATTGGATTTCTTTATTGGTAGTAGAAAAATTGTATTTATTTTGAAACGTGAATCAATCTCATTAGTAGCTTTTTAAAAATTTTAATTTACATGATGAAGCCTAATATTTGAATTTAACTGTCTCAATTCGAGCTCACGTGACATACATAAAGTGAGCTCTGCCAGTTTTATTCTGGATTATATTACGTATCTTTCTTTTGTGTGGAGTGGAGAGCTCGTGAATGTCCAGCTGAAAACAAAACCAGCTCCCCATACTTTCTCATATACTCCCTAACAGAGGTGCATAACAGCTGCGGACCTTCGGCAAGGCCTGAACGCCACGAGTACTCAAATTTAATTTTTCCTCGTAGTCCGTGGCAAGATAAAAGGACAACAATACAAGAGGATGTAAAATACGCCAAGTGGGCGCCAAAACACAATATGGCGCGTATTTTGCGAAGAAAACCGAATATACATTTTGAACGCCTTTTTTTCGACCAATTGAAACCCAACTTTTATTCAGATATACAATTAGGGTTAGAAGATCATATACCAAATTTCATTTATCTAATTCATTGTGTTTGGGAGTTATGTCTACATGCCTGAGAATATACAGACGGACAGACAAACAACCCTTTGACCTATTTGGTCTAAAATTTGATTCTGATCTAAAATTTTGATGATAAAACTGTGCAGCAAATTTAAACGACCTAGCTATTTAAGTTTTTGAGTTATCGTGTTCACATGAACACGGGCAGACTGACAGACATACTTTCCGTGGATGGATTTTGTCCAAATTTGACAGAAATCTACAAATTGGTGTAAAGACCACATACAGAATTTCATCCATATAGTTCAAACCGTTTTTGAGTTATCGTGCTCAAAGACAGATGGACAGATAGACATAATTCCGAAATTGTGTTTTTCAGATTCGAAAATGTCTAAAACGTGGAGATTCTTCAAAATCTCGAGGTAGAATTTTTTGACGACTACAATACTTTCTCTTTGTATACTTTATATACGAGAAAGTAAAAAAGTTCCTTCCCAATATAGTAGGGATGGCGGTTATTGCGAAAATAACCCGTTTTCTGTTATTCAGATTTCTTCAGTTCCGGTTTAACCTGCGGTTATAACCGCTCAAAATAACCGGTTTTCGGGGATAAAACAACAAACGTCGTTTATAGACAGAATTTTTTTATTAATATTGCTTTTACAGGAATCAATCCTTGATCAATATTTATCTGTTCATAAAGACTCTTTCAGTAATCCGCCAACCAACAGACGCCTCGAGGAAGTGGTTGTCATTGGTTGGCCTAAGATAATGAAATTCAAAGCTTCATAACTTGATAAATTTTAGTCTAATCGAACCTAAAATCGAGCCTATCTTCCAATCCGGTTTTTTATCCGGTTATTGGATTTAAAAAAAATTACCGGTTATAACCAGGACAAGAAAATAACCGAAAAATGCCAGTTAACCAAAGCAAAAAAAAAAAACTGTTTTCGGTTAAAATCGGTAAGTTTTTCCCATCCCTACGATATAGCCTTTGCGCTGATATAAGCTAAAATTATAAATTCTATGTGGTTTTTACAGTTAAGCTTTATTTAGTAGTTGCCTCTTTTCAATATATAAGGTTCTAACAGTTAAGTTTTGTCTATAGTTACTTCTTTTCAAACTTCAACACGAAATTTTTAGCCATGTTTCTATTTAGCGAAGAAAAATTTAAATAAAAATCTAAATGCAGAACTGTGTTTTCTCAAACAGCGTAACTGTAAGTTTTGAGTTACAGATTGGTGTGATAGTTCTTCTGTCTCTGTCCCCTGAAATAGTCCACCAACCCCTTTCAATAGATGCAATTGTTCAGGAATACAGATTTACTTTACGAATCCACCCTATTGCATTCTATACACTTTTATCTTTTTCTCTACGTTTTAATCTTTTAATTGCTCTTTCTAGAACAAAACAATACTCTTATTATCCAAGATATACTATTTCGTTTTCTTTGAAAGAACAAAATTCTTTGTTCTAAATGTGTGTATACGTTTACTCTTTACTCATAGGCTGCGTAATCAGTTTACATGTTGGCCACTGTAAACGATGGTCGAAGAGCGGATAGATGGAAATGTTTTGACCGATATGAAGGCCAATCAAACATGTTGTGAAATTTTGTTTTCCGTCAATACCTCCGATGCGTTTCAGTTTGTGACGTATTCTAATCGAGGGTCATACTTCGGAATTCGATGAATTTTCTTGTGAATTGTTTCTGAAAAATTACAATTTTTTAAAAATGTAGATACCAAAGCATTGAAAAAGTTGCCTTTCTTTAATTTTCCAAAATTGTAAGACTGAATGAGATGCTACTTTTTGTTACTTTTGTAAATCGACATTTGTAAAGTTTGGTTTGCTGCTTGATTAACTACAGGGTGTTTTTTTAAACTGACAGTACTGTGATATTGGGTTTTGAGTTTTAAAATCAAATAAGAATTTGGAAAAGAATTTTGAAAGGAGGAGTGGTGTCTGTTACACTGAAGTTCAGAATTTTGAACACAAGTATGAAAAACAAAGTTATCTAAAATATGCAATTTGCCTACAATAAAGTTTCAACTTTAAAAATCACAAGTTTAAGAATGCATAAAATCATAAAGGCAATTGATTAGGACTTTAAAAATAAACTGATAAGTAAACAGATCACCACTTGATTATAAACTTCGAATGCTTTAAAGTTAATGGCCAAAAGTATTGTGTTGTGTTTTAAGTTTAAAATAACATCCAGGTTCAACATATAAATCAATGAATAGGTCAGATCAGGTAAAATCCCTCAGAAGTCAGTGTGCTGCGAGAATAATAAATGACAGAAACAGGTATAGAAAATAAAATCAATTTATTTAAAAATCTAGTACTGTAAGTCTTGGTTATTATGGGCATTATTTCATATACACAAAACAAATTTATAACGTTTTAAAATGGGAAATGGCCCTTCCATCTGTAGATTCATACATAAACTGAAATGCTTTCGTTATTTAATTTACTCCGATTTACAATCATTGACATCTGAATACCAGCACCATTTAACAATATTTTGAAACTTCACTCTGTGTCAATGTTATGAGTAATTACATCTCTCAAAAAGGGGTGAACAGGTAAGAATAATTAATCATATTTTTATATTTTGCACCTTTAACAGTATCAAGTAATATGAGTAATAATCTGGCATTTTAGCCTTAGCAATTTAACTGAAATTCAATTGGACATTAACAAAATTTTCTGATCATTAGTGATGAAATAAACACATGTATAAATAAGAATAATAATTGATAAATGACCTTACACAGAGTTCTAAGTTACCAGCAATTAATCCCAAAAATCTTAATCATTCATATTTTTCTGCTATAATCAATTATAAGTTACTTACACTGACAAATTATAATCTCAAAAGGGAATCAAGTAATATAAGAAACGGAAACGAATCACAGCTACATTCTATGGGCGCCTAGATTTTTCAATTATTAAATTGTACTTGACTGGTTGTTGCTGGCATGGCGACACTACATGAGTAAATAATCTGGCATCATTGAGGGTCTGGCTGGATTGTCACTGGCCACCTGGACATCTTCCAAAAAGGGGGGGGGGATTTGCGCTCCAAACAGGTGTTAGCAGCATGACCCGTCCTCAGGTGGCTTAGGTTAAAGACGACAAGATGATGTACACGGCACTACTGGGATGAGTGACTGGAAAAGCTGGTCAGGGCTCTGTAGTTATTTGTGGATCTTAGGCATCAGAACCTCTTCAGGTGGGTCACTGGCAATCAATAGGCGCGCTACGCTCGAGAAGCAGACGAGAACATGTAGTTGGGAATTCCATGGAACTGCTGGAAGGCTAGCTTTCGCTCCAGAATCAGGGCCGGCCCGAGAGGGGTGCGAAAGGTGCGACCGCACAAGGCCCCGCCCTTCTAAAAGGCCCAGCGCCGCTGACGGATTTTGCAAAATTAATTAATTCTTTTTTTATCCTTTTTAAAAAACTCTTTCAACCAACTTTTATTTGAAAAAAGGCATAAAATATTCATAATTTTTCTAGAAAGAAATATATTGCAATTTTTTTTCTGGTTTTGAAAATTTCTTTCAAAGATCTGTTCAACTAGCGGGAGTGGCCTCCCCAAAACTTTATAGCCTACGAATAACACGTGTAGGAGGAAAAAATACACCGCGCGCCGAAAAACGTGCGGTATTCACTAAGGTGGGGAAAACACTCGCTCCAGCGTTCACAGCTTTTTTTTTTTTTGCGCAGAATGGAGAAAAAACCGTTTCAACTACAATTAGTGTTTCAATCTACAATTAGGGTTTCAAGACTACATACGAAATTTAATTTATCTAAGTAATTTTATTAAGAAGTTATGACGTTCAAAAGTATGCTATTATACAGACCGACAGACGGTCAACCCTTTGACAGATTTGGCCCAAAATATTATACGGACCTACATTTCTGATGAAAAAACTGTGTACCAAATTTTAACCATCTAGCTATTTAAGTTTTTGTGTCAAAGAGTTCACATGAAAACGGACAGACAGATAGATTTCCCGCAGGTGGATTTTGT
This sequence comes from Araneus ventricosus, assembly GCA_013235015.1. NCBI lineage: Eukaryota > Metazoa > Arthropoda > Arachnida > Araneae > Araneidae > Araneus > Araneus ventricosus. Next base: position 257,790 of record BGPR01000031.1, on the reverse strand, counting down.
CCAAAATTTGACAGAAACCTACAAATTATGTGTAAAGATAACACATGAAATTTCCTCCCCGTAGCTCTATTTCGAGTTATCGTGTTCACAGACAGACATAATTCCAAAATTTTGTTTTTCGGACTCGTGGAGGTCTCATACGTGGAGATTCGTCAAAATCTCGAGTTCGAATTTTTTGACGATTACAATACTTTCTCTTTCTATACTTCGTATACGAGAAATTAAAAATAATTGGTGGATCTAGTGGATAAGAATCCAACAATTCCCTTTGTTACTTGGAGGTCCGCGTGTTTCCAATTCTTGGGCAGAATAAAAGGTGAAAAGAGATAGCATTGTTCAGTCCTCAACCAGGTTCGATTGCTCCAGGCATCATATGGTCTCTCTCTTTTCCGTGCGGGGGGAAGGGACAGCCCCCAAAGTGGATGTCTGTCATTTGAAGATAAATTGCAGGTGATAACATTCAATACATTTCTTGTTCCCGAGACTATTACTTTCAGGGCATACTTTTGTGGGGACCCACATGTATTCCCCTAATGGCCAGCAGATAGTCTTTCCCAGGGCAGTTTAAGAAACACCTCGACACGAATGTTTTTTCTGCTTATCTAGTTCGAAATTGAATACATCTGTTCCTCTTGTATTCAGCAGGACTGCTAAACGATGATCTCCCGGAGGTTTCTCGCTTTTCTTGTCAAAAGTGTGGTTTTTCAGCATCTATGAATTCATCGTAGGTACTTGTTTAAAGGTAGTCTGTTACATCTATTCCTCGAAGTTTAATCAATAGTAGTGAATCCGAATATTGGATTGAGTGACACACGACTGGTAACCCAAGGAGTTTAATCAGAAGCTTAATTTTTCATTCAACAGTACGTTGGCATTCAGAGTATCAGCCGTACAAAAAATAAAATATTCTGCATTTGTTCTTGCAGACAAATTTCAGGTATGCTAATTTTTATCTCTTATTTTTTATAGATATTTACTAAACAAACTTTCCTTTTATATTTACAAAAAGAAAATTTTAATATTATAACAATTTATAAAACAATGTGGTTCCCCTTTGTTTTTGTATTTCAATATTTTTGCTATTTGTTATTATTGCATACATTTCAGATAAAACATTTTTTTATTATTAACAAAAGAAAATATGTGTTTTCTCATCTTTTACATTGAGCATTTTTCATTATAAAATTTTACTTATTTGGAATATTTTATTGTTTTGGGAAACTACATATCAAAGTTATTTGGATAAGTTTTAAAATATAAGAAGTATTTTGAAGATTGATTCAATTTAAATATCCTGAAACCTAAACTAGGTAGGTAATATAATTGTAAATAAGTTTGTGATCAGCCGATTATCTTTTACTTTCTCGTATATAAAGTATACAAAAAGAAAGTATTGTAATCGTCAAAAAATTCGAACTCGAGATTTTGACGAATCTCCACGTTTTAGACATTCTTGAATCTGAAAAACACAATTTCGGAATTATGTCTCTCTGTGTGTCTGTCTGTGGATAACTCGAAAACTATTAGAGCTAGGGGGTGAAATTTGGTATGTGATCTTTGCACATAATTTGTAGGTTTCTATCAAATTTTAGACAAAATCCTTCTACGGGAAGTCTATCTTCCCGCGTTCATGTGAACACGATAACTCAAAAACTTGAATAGCTAGATGGATGAAATTTGGTACACAGTTTTATCATCATGAATGTACGTCCGTGTCACAGTTTGGACCAAATCTGTCGAAAGCTTGAAGGTCTGTCGGACTGTATAATCGCATACTTGAAAAGTTATATCTCATAAACCCTTTTGCTTAGATAAATAAAAATTGGTATGACGGTTGAAAACATTAATTACAGATCTGTGCCCAAATTTAGTTTCAATCGGTTCAAAAAAGGCTCTCAATTTTTTACTTGCGTACCCGAAGCAATCTCTGATCATGTGCAAGCTATTCAACGATAGCGAACGAGGTCATTTTCTCCCGTTTTCTTTTCGCTCGCGCACGCACTCGCCTTAGCGGAGCTTGCTAGAGTGTGATAGAAAATAAATATTGCTAAGTTTTAATAGATACGCATCTCTGAATATGATTCTTCACCTAAATATTTTACAATCACTATAATCTACAATGAAAAACCTTCTGATAGTCATTTCATTTTAGGTTACAGTAGGTTCGAATTTTTTATCTACGCAGGGGGAGAGGAAATGACAAATTTTTGAGAAGTATACGAGAAAGTTTAGGGGAGGCCACTCCGGTGGTTTTAGTTCAATTTATTTATTTATTTTGTTGTATATGAAGAAATAATTGTTTGTTAATATGAAGAAATAATGAGTTCATCTTTTAAGAAAACACTTGATAATCCAAAATATAAGAAAATCCCATAGAGCTTTAAATTTTATTTCAACACCGAATGAATGTGCTGATATCGTAAATCGACAGAAAAATTGAAAAGCTGTTATTTTCTCTTTCAATTGACTGCAAAGTTAAAAGTTATTTTTAGTTTCTTCAGCTTCCATGTTTTGAAACTCTAATTGAAACTATTTTCACATTTTATAATTTTAATTTTAGCACTGAAAGTTTTCAAACTGAACAATTTTTAATATATCCTCATAAAATCAGGGAGACAGGACACATTTCTACAACATGAGTTTGCAAAAAATAATGGAAGGAATTTTATCTTTTATTTAGAAAAAAATGCTTGAATTCCGAGACAGCGCTAGGGGGTTTCGAAAGGTGCGAGCGCACATGGTCCCACGCCGCTGTCAAATTGCTCAAAACGAAAATGAATTGCATTCATTTATTTAACGAATTCAAAATTTGTCGTCAAGTTTTACCTTCCAGGTCAAAATATTTATTAAAAAATAATTTATTTAAATTGTATCCAAATTTTACTTCTGTTCTATAATTATATTGACATTACCAATAACGCTCGCATCTTCAGAAAATCTTCCTCAAGATTAAAAATAATAAAAAATTACTTGAGATCTAGCATTAGAGACGAACAATTGTTTTGCTTAGTCATTTTGTCTATCGAATCCGCATTAACCAAAAATCTAAATCATAAGGATATTAACAACGTATATGCTATAAAACTTATAACAAAATGAAACAAAAACCATATATTGTAATCTTATTTTAGTAAGTTGAATACCAAATTTTATATATGAAGCAATTATTTTTGTTTGATTTATTAACGATTTTTTTGTGTGATTAAAATATTAACTTTATAAAAATAATTTAATTATTTATTATTTTCATGTATTTTTATAGCCTTTACTTAACCAAATTGTGAAATGTAATAAATAGCAAAAAGCAATAAATTATTTTGTTCGGCGATATTTTTTCAAGGCCCTGCAAGTCAACTTCGCACCGGGCCCCGCTTTTGTTCGGGCCGGCTCTGTCCAGAATGAATCTACAGTGCAAGGAAACATGATAATTTTCAGAACTACTCGGTTCAACCATTCGAGTTTCGGCTCTGAGTGTTATGCCGAATATATTTGTTGGTGTAGACAGCAGTTCATAATGTTCATTCTCTGCTGACCAGCAGGGCCTCAACTCGGAAGAAAAATTATTTGAAGATTCTTCTTAGGCCTCAGCACGCCTGTTTTACATGATAAACGACGCAACGGCCAGCACCGCCTGTGTCACCGCTAAAATTTGTTTAAGCAAAGTTCTTTGGCAGCAATGTCTCTCAGCAATTGGTGGTGAACTTCCATATCACTTCTTTCGACAAAAAAATGCCATCTCTTCTTCTCTTTTTCTTTTCAGCCCAAAATCTGTCCTCGCTCCACGCAAACACTACCATTTTGAATCACCCGGGGAGGGTCGCCAAGCAACGCCAAACCGCCAAAATTTTAAAGAAAGCAAAGGCACGGTGAGAATTAAATTTTCCTCGCCAAGGGGAACCAACCTTGCCAACTAGCTCACGAGTGGATAAAACACGCAGCTAACTACCTACGTCCTACCCAATTGGAACGAGGCAGTCTTATCTCGCGCCAATATTTGAGTTTTCCTTTAATTGGGAAAAAGGGGGATTTTCAGGAAATTTACTGTTTCTAGTTGTCAAAATGGAAAGGAAAATGGGTATGTCAAGCCATCTGCTTTGTTTTCTACAGGAGAAGCGTTTCCGCTGGAGAGAAAGGCCGACATTCTTCCCCTGAGGGATATCCGGTGGTCAGTTTGTGAAAAAGCGCGTAGGATTGTGTACAAACTGAGATTTTCTGGGTCCGATAATTGGCTTCGACACCTGCACTCTTAGGGGGGAAATGTAGCTGTGGATTTTGTTTACGCTGTTAATGCTGTGGTTCGCAGAACAACAAATACACATGAAATGGATGCTTTTAAATTTAACTCAGAAAATTATTCGTATTTAGCATTTAAAATCAAACACAGTGAATTATTACATTTAAAATAAAACTAAATGTGGGTTCAATATATCAAATTCACAACAGAAAACCGATAGATTTAACAAAATAGAAATATTAGAATTTGAATCTGTCAAGAAGAATTTGTATCTTAATAGAGATATTAAAAGAACATTGTCATTTCAACATGACAGTACTCAGAGCCATCTGTAGCTCGATCTACCATCTGAAATGCCACCAAATTTGGTAGGGGGACAAATGACGACATGGGAAAAATGATTCTGCGAAAAGGAAATTAGTTCCGAAAGTCGCCGATAGGGGAAAATGTGCTACTGTTGTAGTATCCAACTGGAAATTAGACAAATGAATAACAAAGAAGAAATTTCAGTTCAAAACCGCTTTAATACAGCAAATGAACTGCCCCAAATGATTAAAGAGATGAAATTACAGTGCACCATAGCACTTTACTCAATAAAATTACTTCCTTGTCCAGGGCATGTAATGATCCTTCAATGTGATTCAATGTACCACTCTTCTGGTGGACTACACATTGCATCCTACACAACAGTCTCCATGTCTATTCACCCCGGATCTAACCTCCTGCGACTTTTTCCTGCGGGTATATTTAAAGTCAAAGGTTTATCTTGGGGGTGGGGGGTCCCGACGTTGACGAATTTAAAGGACAACATATTACGAACCGTGCTGAGCATTCTTGGTGACATGTGACTTTGACTTAGTGACATGTCGAGAATATTGTGTAGAGGATGCAATGTGAGATTCTCGAGAAAGGTGGTCACATTGAAAGAGGTCTGGTGCTATGGTGCTCTGTAATTTCATCTCTGTAACCATTTGGGACAGTTCATTTGCTGTATTAAAGCGGATTTGAACTGAAATTTCTTCTTTGTTATTCATTTGTCTTATTCTCATTTGTGCTGACTAAAACAGGGCCACATTTCCCCCGTCCGCGACTTTCGGAACTAATTTTTTTTTCGCAGAATCTTTTTCCCCATGTCGTCATTAGTACCCATACCAAATTTGCCGGCATTTCAGTTCATAGTTCGAGCTACAGATGGCTCTGAGTGCTGTCAGTTTAAAAAAAACACCCTGTGTTTACATATAGTTTAGTTTAGTTGTAGCAACGTCCTATTTTGAAGATATTTTCGGGCGCATCTTGTAATTTTGAACCTTGGTCGAATGACGAGACACCACCTGAGCCGGCACCCTCTTTCCAAACACTCACGTCATGTCTGTGGAAAGACGTATGTATTTAGATTTCGGTTAGATGGATTTCGGATATCCTTCAGACGGGAATTTTCAAGCAGAAATTGGAAAATTCTTTTTCTTTTTCAAGATATTCAAATATAATAGGTCCTTTTTGGCAGCCCGTGGTATCTATTCATGTGTTTTCTCATTAACAATAAATATTTCCATCATACACGGGGTGATACAATAGGACAAGGGATTAAAACCATGCATCGAATGTTTCGGAATCCCGCAGATTAGCTACATGAGGGGAGGGAATCTATTGATTTAGTATTGCAACAGTTGTATCAGCCAGGTATACAGATGATAAAAATCTTCTGGTACAATATTTGTACCACCAGAGAAGAAAAGGTTAAAAGTGCATTTTTAATTTCTCTTATAAAGAGAAAGTAATGCAGCAGTCAAGAAATTCGATATCGAGATTTTGATGAATCTCCACGTTTTAGACCTCCTTGAATATGAAGAAACCTTTCTGCAATTATGTGTCTGCATGTGAGCACGATAACTCAAACACCCAACGAGCTAGAAGGAGGAAATTTGGTCTGTAATCTTTACAACCAAGCAACCGCACCTTATGATAATGATATATGAATCATTGATTTTTTGTACTTTTGCCTTTTTTGAGTAAAAGGGTAGCTTACTTAAGATTAATATGAAAAATTTTGATAATTTTTAACAAATAAATCGATAAGAATTTTTAAAAGAGTCAAGGATATCCTAGTCAAGAGAACTTAAGCATGCAGATTACTTTAAAGTATCTACTTTTAGATAAATCTTCATCTACATCTTATTTCTGGGCCATTAACGACTTATTTTATATAAACCGAAAATAAATCGGCTATAGCTGTGAATTTAACTTTGAGTTACTTTCAGACCACTAACATCATTCAGGCAAAGTTTCAAAATATTTCAACAAAATCTCTTTTTAAAAGCTTAATCACTTTCGTTTCAACATTTTAACATATAAATAAAAGTTCTCAATTAAAATAAATGCGCCAGTTTATTGCGAAACCATCTGAATGCATTTAAATGATAATGACTAGTTTTGAAATTGAATGAATAGAAACTAAATATTCATACAATCTACACTCAAACGAAGATCATTAGAGTCTCTGTTGAGAAGGCGAAACTAATCTCACAAGCTTCATATTTATAACTGGAATCAATAGAAGGAAACATTTTAATGATTTTATTTCGTTTTTAGTGAAATTCGAACCTATTCAGAGTCCTTTTGCCGTTTATTACACAGAAATCACTTTATGAAATGCGTATTTTCGGACCAGACGGTTCTTGGTCTATTTTGCTGTTTCGTCTCACCAACATATAGGCAGCCGATCAGCCAATTCTTCCGTTTAACCTTAAATCACATTTGAGATTTAATCCTTTTTCCAACGGTTTCTATTTGGTTTTGATTAAGAGTTTTAATTTTGTTTTCAAATTGATAAAAAAAGTCATCTTAAAATGTATTTTTGTTTTTTAAACCAGTATTTAACTTGAATAACCTTAGTTAAATAATATAAATTTAATATATGAAAAGTTGTTTCAAATTTTCTAATATTCAAATTTGCAAACACTGAAACATAAGCTTGACATTTAGATTCAAAGTTGGAATTTACAGGATGCCAACAATGTCGTTGCTGTACAGCGGCGAATCCAGGGGTGTTTGCTGCAGACACCCACCTCCCAGAACTAAACCAAAATTCTTGATTTTTTCAAATCACTACAACTGTTTGGTCTTACTTTCCATTTTAATAAAACGTGGCAACATTGCTTTCTGGCTTGAGAGGCTAGAATATTTTCCAGCTTTTGTAGTCTTTCTACTCGCAATTGTAGCGTAAACGCGGTCGAAAACATTTGTTGGCTATTTATTTCATTGCGTTATTTATTATTGCGTATTGTAGTGTCCTCTGTGATTCTTATTGTCAGGTGAATAAAATTAAAATGATTCGACTTACATAAGCCATGAGGTCACGGTACAAAATTTTTATGTCCTCAGCCCTCCCCTGACCAAAATCCTTGATTCGCCGCTATTGCTCTAATCAGTGAGAAATCACGTTGACAGTAGATAGAAAACTACAAACGACAGCATCACTGGTTAATGACGTCATATGCGTTTCTGGAGTAGAGAAAGAACATAATTTTAAAAAAAAACTTTCTTTTTAAATATACAGTTTCATTACACAGATAGTATTACTATTGTTTAAAACTCAATTCAGAACTTGTTTTCTACTAGTGACTCTGATGTCGGCCGCTGCAATATGACTCAACACAGAATTAATACTGGTAATCATCCACCAATCAAGCAATATCCAAGACGTTTGCCTCTTGCAAAGAAAGAGGAAGCGGAGCGCCTAGTAAAAGAGATGGTGGATAACGGAATAATAGAAGAATCGTCAGGACCTTGGGCCTCGCCTATTGTGCTTGTTAAGAAGAAAGATGGGTCGACACATTTCTGTGTTGACTACAGGAAGTTAAATGAGATTACGATAAAGGACAGTTATCCTCTACGGAACCTCTCACGGAAATGCAGATGCGCTCTCTCGAAGACCCTGTAAAGAGAGTTGCAAACATTGCACGAATGCAGAGAAAAAGTTCGGAATGGAAACAGACATTTCCATGAAAGTTTTAACAACTGAGGATCCCTGGTCTTCAAGTGAGGTCCAAAAGGCACAGCTAGAAGACCCTGCTATTGGGCCAATTCTGGAGAAGAAACTAAATTCGGAAGATCGACCATCTTGGCAAGAAATCGCCCCAGAGAGTCCTGCAACAAAACGATATTGGGCCCTTTGGGACTCCTTACACTTTAAAGATGGTGTTTTATATCGTAAGTGGGAGAGTGACGATGGAAGCTCTTGTCGTTGGCAACTAATTCTCCGGAAAAGCAGAATTCAAGAAGTTCTGCGAGAGACTCATGACAGCGCAAGTGGAGGCCATTTTGGAGTTATGAAAACTTTGAGCAAAACCCGAGAGCGATTCTATTGGGATAGACTTCGCGCCGACGTCGAAAAATGGTGCAGAGAATGCCACGCTTGCGGAGCCCGAAAAGGACCCAAAACAAGAACTAAAGGCCGTTTACAGCGCTATAATGTGGGCGCACCTTTCGAAAGAATGGCTTTGGATATTTTAGGACCTCTTCCTGTAACGACAAAGGGCAATCGGTATGTACTGGTATTGATGGACTATTTTACCAAATGGCCAGAGGCAATCCCCATTCCAGATCAGGAAGCCTCGACTGTGGCTGAAGAACTTGTTCGAGCATGGATTTCGCGGTATGGCGTACCTATGATATCACATTCGGATCAAGGTACAAATTTTAATTCCGCTCTCTTTACTGAGCTCTGCAAACTTTTAGGAATTCTGAAGAAACGAACGACGGCGCTATATCCGATGGCATGGTCGAGAGGTTTAATCGAACGATTTTAAACCATCTATCTTTATTTGTATCGAAGAATCAGACTGACTGGGATACACATTTACCACTCTTTCTCTTGGCCTATAAATGCGCAGACCATGAAGCGACCGGATGCACTCCAGCAGATATGCTTTTTGGTCGAACACTGCGATTGCCATGTGATATCCTATTTGGGCGACCAAGTGATACGCCTTCCTCGCCGAATGAATACCTGAATAATTTAGAGGCACGTTTGGAAAGCGTACATGCGTTTGCCAGATAGCGAATTAAATTGGCCAGTGAACGAATGAAGACTCGCTACGATTCCGGAGCAACCGGCCATCATTTTAAGGAGGGAGACCAAGTCTGGATGTATAACCCGAAGCGACAGAGAGGTCTGAGCCCGAAATTACAGCAGAACTGGGAAGGACCTTATACTATCGTCAAGAAACTGAACGATGTCATCTACAGAGTTCAGAGGTCACCTAACGCCAAGCCAAAAGTAATTCACATCAATAGGCTAACCCCCTACCGGGCTACTGATCACAGTTCGGTGTAATGAGACTGCCGGGACGTCAGTCTTTGAAGAGGGGAGCAGTGTTACAGTCATGGAAAGTCGCTTCCCAGCAATGCAGGTCTTATGGTTGGGAAGAGGGTTTTACAAGGTGAAGCATGGAGTGACCTCAGCGACTCTCGTGGCACGCATGACCTTGGCGACAAACTTGGCGACCATTTTGGCGACTTGGCGACAAGTTTGGCGACCTTGGCGACAAATAGATTATTCCCGAAAATGCAACCCTTTTCTCGATATTTCTATTAGGGGCCGAGATCCAGGTTTTTCATGAAAATTCTATGTGACGTCACGGCCTAACGGGGAGAGTATATAAGACCGCGTTTGGATCACAACAGCGTCTTTTGAACGACTGGTTACTTCACTTTGAAGCGTGAACGTCTTCGGAGTTCTATCCGCTGTGTGAGCTAATCGGCTGGTGAGCTGAGCTGTTATTGTCGTTACTAGTATTTGCTGACTGTTTGTGCTGTTAGATATCAAAGTGCTGAACTGTCATCACCTGTGAATTGTTGTCTATTTACATTGGTAATCTGTGCAAGGACTATTGTTTCCTGTACCTGTGCTACGTGTTTTCCTGCATATTTTATAAATAAACCTTCATTCTCCATTATCCTGCGTGTTGGACTGTTTACACCATACACCACAGAGAGACCTTTTGCAACAATATACTTGGCTCTTGCTCCAATAACGCCCCATCACCAGTAAATAACCAACCAGAGAAAGGAAAAAAATGAGAATGTCGTCAATTTCTCTGCACTTTTTTAAACGTTCTTAATGTAACGATGTATAGCAATTATTTTTTCAAAGAAACTTCAGTTCAAAACTTACCTTCTGTGTAGTAATTCAAACTCTTCTATATAAGATATTCAAAATTATTATTGTGTAAAAATTCGAAAATATTACCTTTCTCTGAAAGTATTGTTGAAATTCATCAACAATACTTTTAGAGAACGTTACAAAGTGAAAAATTATGAAAAATTCTCTTTTTGAAAACTATACTTTTATTAATTTATTTTGAAGTAAGTAAAGTACTGTAAACTAATGAAAATTTTGATAATTTCGAAGTATTTTTTAAAGATCCTTTTAGTGTGATAATGCATAAAAATTTACATTTGAAAGAAATTTTGTTAACATTTCACAGCGGTTTGCGTTGTATCTGATTATCAAACAAGTTTATCTTTTACAAGTTTATAACACATCATGAGTTGCCGTTCCAAATGGCAAAAGTAAAGTGACGACACTTACATAAAAGACGAAGACACACACTAAGAAGCATCTTCTGAATCAGACTGCTATCACTTTTTAAATTATATATAAGTTCATGCTTTCGAGTCAGAAGTATTTTAGTAATGCACGATGAAAAGTTCTTAAAATGGCATATTTAGAAATCAGGATTTTTAAATTTGAAAACATAATTATAGGATGTTAAAAGTTTAACCCCAAAACTATCCTATTCTAAATATATTTCTGCATATGAAAACACCTATGGAGTATTATCAAAATGGTGGGTATTGTATAATGGAGAAAGATGTATTAAACCTGTAAATTAACAAAATTTTGAATGCAGCGGGACAGAGAAAAAAGAAATGAATAATGCCAAAATCGAGTATGAAAGCTTAAATTGTTGCAATTGAATTTCCAATTTATAACTTTTCATGAAAGAAATATACATTAAGAGATAACTGATGAGATTCTATACTAGATTTAATAATACTTTTAGTTAAAAAATCAGACCTATTGATTGTGAATTTTTTTTATTTAAAACTGATCACTTACATAATCTAACGTTTTAAAATGTATGTATGGAATTATTTACATTTATTATCTCCTTTTCTATTTTACAGTTAAATCTTCTTTGTATTCAAAATATAATGATGGCGATTTTCTATTTGCATCAAATAAGATTTAATCAGTTTTTATAGAAATGAATTAGGCTCACGCTGTAAACCAATTCCGGCTTACGACAAATGATATCAATCAGTTCCATAAGATCCTTGAGAGTCAGTGTTTTCCAGCTTATTTTCTGATGATTATATCATAACTATCGTTGTAATAAGGATGGATTCTTATCAAATGTCCCTGATTTTCAAAGCTTAAGCTTTTTGGTTGACTTGCTCTTGTTCCCCTAATTACTTTAATCTCATAACTAATCAAGAGTTTATTTCCTGTGTCAGTTAGCAGTATGGCGAGTTTTTTGCTTGGAATGAACTGTTTTTCTATTTTTAGAAAAATATGTTAATTCATCATTCATTAGTCTCTGTCTCATCTATTGATTTTTGGTATTTTTTATTCACACTGCTGTCATTAACAGATCTTTCGTTTCTCTTATTATTTGGTTGTTTTAGATCCAGGTTGTTGTCCATTGAAAGACAATAACCTGTATAAGCACGAAGTCGAAAACTGAAAAAAAAAATGTAGAACCTATAGTTCTAGCAACTTTTTTTCTGAAAAAAAAAGCAGTTTTGAGGTATAAATAACTTTGAATTACTTTCAGAGATTAATCAGTAATTATTATTCTTAATCGTTGGCACTCTTTGTTCACTGTTGTCATTAGTAGCTTTTTCTTTTCGTTTTTCTTTTCTTTTCTCGTATGAATGTCTTGAATGTATGATGTCATCTATGGAAACAATCTCTGTGTAAGATCAGTGACAAAAATTAAGACATTTGTAGAACGGCGCTTGGTAACACTCTTTTTCTGTGGGGAAAAAACAATTTTGAGGTATAAATAATTTTGAGTTGCTTTCAAAAACCGAAACCGGTAGTTGAACGGTGTTGAGAGGAGAAAAAAACTTTTTTTCCAAGGGTCTCACAAAAATTAATACTCACTAGAATAACTATTACATAAGATATTAATTACATACATCTAAATTTCATAATATAAATCAATTAATAGATTAATTACCACCGAGCCGTGAGGACGAATTTTTGTGCAATTTTGATGAATAGAAGTTTATGAAATAGAAGTAACATGCAGTTTTCTCCTTACTAATCAGATCTCACTAACCGAGTTTCTTTTTGAGGGGACATCTATGACGTCATGTTTGTTGCTCAAGTATAGCTATTGGAAGAAAATGCGCCTAAATACTAAATTATATGCTTAGAGATGCTTGCAATTCTATTGGTCAGCCTTGTGAGCAGTGCCTTGACAATAACGGCCAAAAATTCGATAACTTCAGATAATTGATAAGATTCTGCATTTGTACTAATTAATTTGAGTTGTGAAATTTTGATGTATGCTATTAATTGTTTATATAATAGTTATTCAAACCACTTGTGCATTTTCCTAGGACACCTATGTGCTTAAATTTCCTTATTATTCTTATTTTCGGGCTTTGAAGCATAAGATTATGTTTGCTGTTTTTTAAATTGTACATACACTATATGCCCAAAAGTATCCGGACACTTGCAGATTTTCACATTTTTTAGAATTTCTCCGGAATGGTTTAACCGACTGCCTTTAAACTTCGGACGTGTAAAGAATAGATAATAACTCACATTTTACATTGAAGATTCGGTCCTGAGGGCAATTAGGGGGCCGTCTACAAACTGATGAAGACAAAAATGTTTTTGGCCCACCCCGCTTCACAGAATGCTCATAACAAGATGAAACTTTCAGAAATGATAATGTTTAATGTGCATAATATTTCCAGGAATTTTTGTAAACTCAGCGCAAATATTTGGGAAGACATAAAGGTTTTGTTAAAAAATCTCAAATTTTCCCACCTGTTTTTTGCTCATTATTCCTGTAATATTCAACAATTCTTTTCCAAAGTTTTACACTAATCCTTCTCTAACATATTGTCATCTTTTCTGTAAGTTTCGTATAATATAACAGAAAACTCTGAATGTTATAAGCAAAAAACAGGTGGGAAAATTTGAGATTTTTTAAGAAAACTTTATGTCTTCCCAAATATTTGTGCTGAGTTTACAAAAATTCCTGTAAATATTATGCACATTAAACATTAGCATTTCTGAAAGTTTCATCTTGTTATGAGTATTCTGTGAAGCGGGGTGGGCCAAAAACCTTTTTGTCTTCATCAGTTTGTAGACGGTCCCCTAATTGCCCTCAGACCGAATCTTCAATGTAAAATGTGAGTTATTGTCTATTCTTTACATGTCCAAAGTTTAAAGGCTGTCGGTTAAACCATTCCAGAGAAATTCTAAAAAATGTGAAAATCTGCAAGTGTCCGGATACTTTTGGGCATATAGTGTACGTTATATACTAGAAATTTCTAGGCTCACAAATTTTTAAATTTAAAGATTTGCTGCTTTCTTTCAGGTATATTTCACTTTGAATAATACTGTCATCATTTTCTTTTACCAATATACTTCTATCTCTATTCAATAGCATTTTTATCATTTTCTTTAAGCTTATAGATGCTTACTCTTCACAAAAAAGTCAAGCACAAATGTTTACTCTCGATTCAATCTTTTCAATTAAACACAGTTGTGTCCATGGAGTAAGTGCATTTTAGATCATTGTTGGTTCTTGTTCCTTAAAATTTTTCGGTTTTGATAATTAAGACAATGAATTGCGGTTCGTCAAAGTCCATGATTCAAAACTACGAGACGGGCGCAAGTAACTTGTTCCGTTGTCCTAAATTATCCGAATTAAACACAAAATATTGGTCCTCAAACACTTGGGAAATTTTAAATACGGCAGAACCCCGAGAATCCGAACTAAATGGGACTGACCTTTGTTCGGATTTCGGGGAATTCGGATTATCCGAAAAATTCGGTAAAATGCTCTTGATATACCAAATGCAGTAGAGTATTGATTCTGGATGCTCTGTGAAGGCGTACGGAAAGGGCACGCGGCGATTCGCAAGGTAAAGTGGCAAACAAGTTGAGGGTAAAAAGAAGATATTTGAGTTTGTTTCGCTTAATTAAGGTGCTATGTTCATTCTTAAAAACCAATTCGAATATTTCTTTTAAGATAAGATTAAACATTACCGTCGTTCCTATTCGTAATTGTTATTTTCCCTTCATTTTTCAGTAAAAAAGTTTCAGAAAATTAAAAAAAAGAAAGATATTTGGATTATACGAAATTTCGGATTCCCGGGGCTCTACTTAATGAATTTTTGATTTATTTCTAATGCACAACCACTACAGTCCTACAAATTTCTTCTTTTTAAAAACAGGCTCAAGCCAACTTTTCTTTTGTTACAGTCTGGCTACAGTCCCCAATAATTTTCAACTTAGTTTCACCATTCGAGTTCAGGCCAGGTCATTAATTAAGGTCAAGTTTAATTCTTTTGTAAAATCATAAAAGGTATGAATATGAAGTAAGCGAACACAAAGTTGCTATTATTTCCAATTCATTTCAGACAAATTAAAAAAATTGAGATGATCTGATGCTTTTCGTACAATTAAAAATTATTTATCCAAATTAAAATATTAAAATATAAATCATTGTGGACAAGGTGGAACTATTTGAAAAATTATGTATCGTATCTAAAAGTAATCTCAGAAGTATCAACAAAAGAAATTCGTCCAGGTACGACCCGAAAATATAGCAGTTAGATTCGCGGTCGACCGAAATTGTTGACGAACTTTTGCTTACTCGAACCGGCATTACACGATAGGTTTCTAATTGCTATTAAATTCCTAACAGAAGTGGACGAACTACGGTGGCCTGGTGGCAGACTGCCAGCATCGGAATGGGAGGATAGTGGGTTCAAAACCCGATTCCACCGCAGATCCACTGCGCTATGCGTGCTTGATGTATGCTAAATAAGCTTTCGAGGTTGGAATGCCCTCTGCTCGTTTGGCGTGGAAGTTTTTGGATTGGGGGTGATGGCTCAGGTGTCTTCCTCATCATTTGATCATGATTCAAAATTACGAGGTCAATCCCAAAATATCCCTGGTAAAGGACGTTAATCTAGGTAATCACTCAACCTAAAAAAAGCAATTATCTCTACCTTTATTCTAGGAAAAAACGCTTTGTTGTTCGGTAGGAGAGGTGTTTGATTTCTCCTTTTGTTTGAAAATTTATAGAGAAATATTAATTTTCATTATACAAAGGCAAATTATTATTTCCAGTTATTTACAATATATAATTATCTCGATTTAAAAGTTTTATTTTGTTTATTTGACGAAGATAGCTTATATTATAAACTTCAAAAGAAAAAGGTACTGTCTATGGCTGCACGGTAAGACCCGTACATCCAAAAGAAAAACCCTTCCCTTTTTTCTCCCCCATAAAGCCCATCTATCAAACTCTTTTCGAAGCGATTAGCGATTCAACAGGCTTTTCTTTTCTTGTCGCTGGACCCACCCTGATTGCTAGACGTGATTAGCCTCCCTGGCAGCAAATCTGTATCAAATTTCGACTCCTTAGATCTCTCGATAAAGCTCCTCAAGTATTCGAGAGGGAAACAACACTCATTCATAAACAAGTTGGGCCGAAGAAAGATGCTTTCAGAAAAAAGTTGCCTGCTTACAGTTTGAACATTTAGACGGATTATAAGACCATTACGCTTATCAAAACTACCACAGCGCCACTCATAAACACGGCGTATTTTCTTTCTCCCGTTTCCTCGCACCGCTAAGCGTTTGCACTTCCCTATTAACAACTCTCCGAAAGGCTGAGACGTGTTTTGGAACGATTCCGTTCATTGGTCAGGTAAGAGCCAATCCATCTTTACTTATTAATAAGTAACTAAATTTATGTGCTAAATTTATTTGACAACGCGATTTTTTAATCGGATTTTTATTTGGCTTTATTATTATTCAGTTTTGTCTTCAGTTTGATGCTTTTTTTGTAATGTTTCCGTCAAATAGAGACATACGTCGCAGCTGTGTGGATAAGTGTGAAACGATTTAGTTATTTCGCTCGCCAAGAAAAAAGGAAGAAAATTCGGTTTCGGTTAGCGGTAAAATAAGGCATTTTTGACAGTCAAAAGCTGCGCAAGCGCAAAGGTTCTTTGCCATGCGCATCATATAAAATAATGAATTAAAAAACTTTTTGAAATTCGAGAAAATAAAAGGAACTTAAAAGTAAATAGTACAGTTTTTTTGCTTTATAATGTTTAATGAGAATACATAAGCTGTTTTAATACATCATCGCTATTCACCATGTTACCAGAGTAACATGATGGATAGCGTTTATTTTAGGCAAATATATTAATCTGAACGTGATGCTTTCATTTCTTTTTGATGAAATTTTGATGAAAGTTAGAAACATGAAATCTTGTTTAACATTTCGTAAAGTTTAAAGTTTGCGTCGTAAGATTAATGGGTTAACATCTTATTACTTTGCGAATTAAGATTCCTTTATATAGATTTTTTATCATTTCAATTATGAGCGAAGTAACTGGTAAAAGGAGACTAATATTTTAATTACTTAAAATAACATAAAGAACACAAAGAACTTTCCAACGACAAAATTTGAATATTAGTAATTGATGACGCTCAAATGAAAAAATATTTCAATGAAAAATATATTCCCAATTCATCTTCGCATGTATTACTTCACCAACGTTATTTAAATTATCTTCTACATGGCATGATTCCTGGTGAAATTCGTTTGTATGTGAAGTTACTATTATTATTATTACTATTCGGAGTTTTACAGAATTGTTTTTAAATGTTGAAAGAAACGTTTGTGCAAAGTAAAAAGTGGAAAATATTAAATGTCATCAATATTTAAAAAATATTAATGGCAGCTCTTTCGAAGAAACTGAGAAGTAAATACCAAAAAATTGGAAGCATTTTTTTTTTTTTTTCAAATTTGTCGGATTTTGCATCACACTAAAAGATACAGTTTCTGCAGATTCCTAAGAGTACTTTTAAATAATTTTAGAGAATTCTAATAATATTTACTAATAATCATAGGAATCCATAATTAGAAAATAATAATTCATTAGTTTTCTAGAAATAAATTAGGAAAAATATCCGAATGGCCGATGAAATATATTTTTAAAATTCCAAATGTTATCAGTGCATCTCTTTTGGTATGATAGTAATCAATATTGAAATTAAAATTAAATACATTAGTTATTCTTCTGTTAAAATCATTTCTGTCTTTATTACATCTGCATTGCAAGCTGCATGCAAATGAAAAAAATGTCATACAAATTTAGTAAATCTGATACATACAATTACTAATGGATTTGACAGCTGATAAATTTCAGTATGTAACTCTTAAAACTATTTTGCGTATTCCTAAGGCACACATGTACCCCAAATTAAGAATCACGTGGTTCAACCGGAAGCAACCTATAAGCATGGCATGTAAATGAAGCGTAATAAATACTAATAATCTTTTTTGTGTTAAAGAATAGAAATTATAAATTATATTAGATTTTGTTTAAGTCATCTCAATCTCCCTATTTTAAATAGATTTTAGTTCTCACTGTTCCCACGCTAACCCTCGACTCCATCATTCATTACTCGACTCATCATTACTCGTAAGTATCTTATTCTAATGAATAAAAAGTAGGATATATGAAATAAAAATTTGCCTATTTTAAAACTGGCCTAAAAATTCGTTAAACTATTACTAAGTCCGAGAATTAGGTCATATTTCTAGAATATCATGTCTCATTGGCGTCTGAATTTTATTTTTGATTGTTGTGGATTTTCTTTTTTTTTTTGGGGGGGGGACAGAAGACAATTACGAGCTATTTTCTATTAATAACTTAGGTAAAGAAAATAAAACTTTTTTTATACTGTCACGCACTTCCTGAGGTGCACTGATTGCCTTAGGAGACACCTCGGCCTCAAAAAGGGGTAATTAAAATTAATCAGGTAACCTGTCTCAAAGTGCTACATGAATGAAAGTTTTCTTGTAACTTGACATACTCTGTGCAGTGGAAGCCCGTCGTTCCTCAAGCTATGCTCTCCTAGGTCGAGATAGGAGGCATATGCAAGGTAATTCTGTCGTGGAGGTCATGCAATCCTCTTTACTTTTTGACCGAGTCCTTGTTCTGTTTTTGTACATAATTTTCCCAAAGACGCGTGAGTTTCTTTTTCTTTGACTAATTGTATAAATATTATGAGCCTTACTTTCTAAATTTTTACCATATTCTTCTTCCCCAAATTTTCACACTTCAAAGCTTGAGATTTGACGCATTTCTTTTCACATGAATGCTTCATTAGACGCAGTAGTGGGAAATGGGTCACTATCATTCACTCAGAATTCGCGTTGCATCATATCATGCATTTATTTCTCTAGGTTACTCATTTTAATTGTATTTTTGTTTATAAACATTTTTTAGTTAGGGTTTGAAATATTTTGATATGCCTAACTTAGAAAAATTTTGATAAGAACACAGTTAACAAAAATTAAAATTTTCCTTTAACGAGCTTGGAGAGTGCTGTGTGCGCTTCATTCTCATAGATTGATAAGAGCGTAAAAATAATTTTCTAATCAATTCTTACTTGATAAGACGAGTAAGAAAAATTTTGCATGTGACTGTAAAGAACGGAAACGGATCACATTTATGACGCATTTAAGTTTCATGGCTTTAGCGTTAGAATATTTAGTTCAAGAAACTCTTTGAAAGAATTCAGAGTGAAATTTTCCTGAATGTAAGTTTGATTTTAATTTTTTTTTCAGCGGTTTTCATTTTTTAAATGAATCGAATTGTTTATTGTGTCAACTAGTATATATTTAGTTCGACCTTTGAATTTCAAATCTTTTTTAATTAATTTCTAAATCACATAAAAATCACTTATTCTGTTTCCTGATTACTTTCTAAAAATTTCAAATGTCAGCAACTCATATGACAAATTAAAATTTGATAATAATTTTGTTTGTAAATAAATAATTTGTCATCACTATACGCTAAAGTTGACATCATTGAAAAAAGGACGTCAGTTTATAGAAAATGACACATCAAGTGTAAGAGTTTTCCCAAAATAACTCACTTGCATCAAAATAAAGTAACATATGTTTTAGAAAAAAAGGTTGTCGAAACCGACTTTTTCCTGTTCTGCTTCCGAATATTCAATTTTGGAGCGAATACATGTTATATAATATTCCTCCTTTCTCTTATCCACTGTTTTCGTTCAACAAATTATTGATTCCCTTTTATGGATGTGTTAATGAGATTTTTTTATCTCTTTAACATAATATTGTTTTGTAATTAAATACGCACCACTTTTGTTTGTGAATATAGTCATAAATTCAAAAAGTTAATAATAATTTTTTTTAATGAACTGAAATTTTTACGCATGCGTCACAAACGTTTTTCTCACATACCTACTAAAGCACCAAATGTATCACGCATGGACTTAAGCGCTTCTACCATGGACTAAGCGTGCTACTATAAAGAGCACAGAACAATCTATTAATGGACTATGGAAAACTGTGAAAGTGGAGTGAGGAATACTACCAGTTATTTTAAGGTCATCATTATCATGGGAATTAAGAAGGAGAATAATATTTAAGAACAAGAGTAATCAAACACGGCATTTAAAGAACAATAATTTTATGTAAAGATCTGATTTATATTACGCCAAAATCGTTCCAAAAATGTGCGAATAGTCACTGTAGTGTTTTATTCATTTATTTTTTAAAGAAGAATCACATTGGTATGTCTGGAACCAAAATTTCTATTTACGAAGGGATTTTTTTTTGTGTGTGTGAGATGAAGTTATGAAATCAATAAAAAATCCTAATAATGCAAAATCTTTCAACAAATGATAAATATATTACCGAGGGGATGAAAGGGATAATTTTTTTTCGCTGATAAAAAGTAAGATATCATCTCTTTCATGAGTATGCAATATGCATACAACAGCGCTGAAAATCAGTCAACTCTTCTTATCCGAGAGAATTTTATTCCATAATTAGATTACTGCCATACATAGTATCAAACATCCTCCTTAAATTTATTTTGGGATCGGACTTTGGCATTATTTTGCTTCTCCTTTGTTACAACAATAAATAAAAAATAAGAGCCTGTAAAATTCAACTTTACGTAGGGGATTTTATTTCATTTAAATAAAATGCTGGTGTACAATTAAGATCAATTGTTCTCAGTTACGTCAGAGTATTTCCCAATTGGGGAGAAGGAACTGAAATCGGTCGAAAGCGTTGCATTTCAAGAGAAAATGTTCATTCCATAAGCTACTGATTATACATATTAAATCTACATAAATATCCCTAAGCCGACCCTAAGTTAGTTAGCTACTTAAAAACCCAAAAAAGGCGCACTTCTTTAAGTTAGTTATTTCATTTATTTATTTATTTATTTTTACTTGGCCGTGGTTTTCTAACCTAGCTTCGTAATGAGTTTTTTGGGCTTCCCCTGTTTTCTTATATATAAAAAGCATAGTATAACTGTCAAGTCTATTCTTTTGCCTCACATTTTTCAGCGCAAAAAATAATAAATGCGACAAAATGTGTATATTGTCATAATAATACATGCTTTTTTAATACAATAATAAAAGAACAACGCATAAAAGTTCATAATAAAAAAGACACGTTTCGGGTTTACTCTCATAATTTCATAAGAACAGACACATTCGGGCTTACTCTCGATAAGAATGCCATTAAAAGCACTGTTCCTACTAATGTAATGTTCTGCAATTACTGGTATAGTAGCAAAGTAGAAAATTCTGTAATTTGCATAATTTTGAGGTTTTAGTCAGAAATTATTTTTAAATATTGATACAGATTATCATATATTTCACTTTCTCTTTTCTGATATCCATAAAAAGAGGAAAAGGTGTGAAAATTCTCTGAAGTGATGAAAAAAATAGGTTACCGTTTATTATTCAGCACATCCAACTTACTTAAAAATCCATATTGTTATGCCAGTTGCTGATTTCTGCTGACCTTTGTTACACATTTTTAAAACCCTAATGCAGTTCCGTTTATTTAGTATTTAGTCATAATAAAGATTATCTTCTTGAAATATAATTTCTTCGTCATGAGCTTCTCAGTAGTTAAAAATGAAGCTCAATGAATTTTCTCCAACTTGTTGTGTCTTCGGTGCTTATTTTGTAATAGAAAAATTTATTTCTGACTGACAGAACGATCAATGTAGCGATTTTCTGTATGGATTAAATTTTAAGATAAAGCTAATAAAGTCAATTCATGCTCATATGACACGTATGAAATTTGCCGTCCTAATTAAAGTTGGGAATCCATAACGCATCTAGCAGATGTCATAGGCACCTACGTGTGTCATATGACTATGACGGCCCTTGAATTGACTCAATTCATTTCTATTGAATTGAGTCAATTCAACTGCTGTCATAGTCATTAACACAGTTCATTAATATTTTCCCCGTCGCCTTTAAAACTCTCTAAACCCTTTGGGTGAGTGAGCCTACATGGGTATTTAAAAATAATTAATAAACATTTTTGGAAATCCTGTAAGGCCGCGATGGCCTGCTGGTAAGGTCTCGGCTTCGGGGCCTGAGGATTCGAGATTCAAGTTGATTAAAGATGAGTTGTGTGTGTGCGTCTGGCGCACGCGATATCTGACATAGATGGCAGGACGTCCTCCCGATGGCGCGGCCTGGAAGTTTGAAGAAGGGGTCTTCGCTCAGGTGTCGTCCTCGTGATCTAGCGACGGGAGAAAATGACGAGGAGTGTCCCAAAATAGCCCTCATGTTGCTTCAAATCGGGACGTTAATGCGACTAAGCTAAACTTGGGAATCCTATTTCATTTCAAATTCTCTACAAACGCGGCGGAAATATGAAAGCAGTTCTAACACTTTAAAAAACAGATTTATTGTTAGAAAATCATACTTTTGAAATAGATAACATGTAAATGTGTGTTTTAAATTATCTTAACTAGGCAACTGAATGCTCTTAATTCATATTCCTTTGCCAATCTAAAATATTTCGACAATAATCAATTAATCGTTAAAATTTCAGCTAGTTGTTGCTGGATATATTGATTTAAAAATTTTAATATTTCTTCACAATTTCTAAAACACACATAATTTAAATGAGAATAAACTTGTCTGTCTTAAATTCATATTTGTACTTTAAAAATGGCATTTATTGTTCTGCCGTTTTATGTTAGATGCTGCTGTAATTTATTTTGATTATTTTTCTTTTGAATTTATTATTTGTAGTTAAACTTTCGTATAATGATACGTTTTATACGTTCAATCTTTCATACTTGAAGTATAAAAAATTTAATTTTAGTTATATAATATTTTTATTAAAAATTTAACTGTATAACGAATAGAATCCTGTTCGAGTCCAAGTTTCCGTGCCCGGTTTGCCAAGCCCTCAGCCCGGTTCGATTCGGCTTATATCTTTTTGAAAATAATGGGAGCACTAAAAAGGAAAAGGAAAAGAAAACAGAAACTACAATTACGTCAGATTTAATTGCGAAAATGATAAATATACACCTCCTGAATTTTCAGACCATTATATGCTATTTTATTGAAATTAAAATATTCCATCGCAATTCCAACTGGACTAAAGCAGTATTCTACTAATACATAGCGCCGATTTGACCAATAGTGATATTCAGAAGTGGCTAACCATTACCTTAAAATATTACTTGAAAGCAAATACAGGGTGCATATAAATTATTGGACGCATTTCAAAAATTAATTTAAAAAACTAATAGTGTTACAATTATGTTTTTTTAATGAGAGCGCATTTTAAAAAGTTTTTTTCAAATATGTAACGCGCCGTTACGGTGGTCTAAGTAGTCGTAAAATAATAGACATCTCCCATTTTTGAGAGACATTATCTGCCAAACTATTAAAGCTAGAGAAAAAAAACCATGCATTTGTAGGGAATTTTACTCTCTTTGATTTGTTAAATCAATTGTAATTCGAAAACTGGATAGTTTTCGAGATATTCAAGAAAACTAAAAAAGGATAACAGAAAACGCGCACCGGTTTCTGCTGATCGGTAGCCATTACGTATGGAAATCTCTCGCTCCAACAAATTTAGAATGCCGTAATGGTACGCCACCTATCTGAAAAAACCGTCTTCATTTACGCTTTAATTTAAAAAAAAAAAAAAACGCTGTTGCAACATTAATTTTTTTTATAATTTTTTTTAATGGGTTCAAGAATTTATGACCACTCTGTATTGTTATTTCACATTTACTGTTTACACGCTATACATACTTTTCTTCATTCAAGTAGCGTTCAATTGGACTGTTGATAGCGAAGCGAAGAACGCATCACGTCTTGCAGTGACCTGATAGGAGCCAAAAACTCGCTTCTCATTCAATCTCGGCAAGAATCCGAAATATTTTCAGATTAATTGCGTCACCTGAAAACCAAATTAAGTAATTCCAAGGTGCGGTAGTGGCAGAGTGAGTTTTCTTACTCATCTTTCTATGTAATTTTATTCAAATTAAAATATTCCACCGCAATCCCAGTTAGACTTCTGCAATTTTCTAATAACCAGAAATAATGGATGTTTTAGCTAAGTCAGCGCAAAGTTTTATTTGGTTCACACCTCTTCTAATTTTTCTTACAAGATGGAGGTACAGCTTCTGCTTTTTTTCACATTTAGTATGGGATGATGTGAAGGAAAAAAACAGATTCGACTCTGAACAGGCTTACACTCGAGTTACATCACAGAGAAAGGAAGAAAATGATCACGAATTCAGCCCTATCGAAGCGCAACATTTTTCTTATAGCGCACAGTCATCTACCGATTTTTGCCGCGGTTGCCTAGTGGTAAGGCCTCAGCTTCGGGACCTGAGAGTACCAGATTCGAAACCCGATTCCACTGAAGATACGTCGTGTGTTGGGCCTGTTGCACGTTAAATTATATGTAGAGGGCCAAACGTCCTCCCGCTAGTGTGGTGCCCACAACCCACGTCCACCGGCTCACCCATAGGGTTTAGAGTCCACAGGGATGGATGGAGAAGACTCTGGTATGGTGCGGAAGTTTGGAGAGGGGGTGTCAGCTCGAATGTCGTCTTCGTCATCTGACTGCGGTTCAGAATGACGAGGTCCATCCCAAAATAGCCCTCATGTTGTTTCAAAACGGGGCTTTAATATAACTAAACTAACCATCTACAGATTTCATAAATGACTCTATAATCAGTGAAAATTCATGCATTATAGGGGAAAGTTACGCGTGGTATCTTTACTCCAGAGATTTTCCTGAAGTGATCAAAATGTATTTGAGATGAATTCTTATATTTTAGCTGAAATAACTTCTCAATACCCGCAGTCAATAATCTGTGTAATGAAGCTCTACATTTTAACGAAAGTTGTTTAATTTCTTTGAGAACTTTGGTAGTCTTAAAACGCGTAGAAACACGTATTAAGTCACCACCGGTCATGAGGTCGCTCATAGCTTTCCATGTCTTATCTACTAGAGTTGTCATTGACTATAGTTAAGGCTCGGTCAGATGCGAACGCACAGTCATCTCCTTTGAGCCCATTGCGGATCATCTTACTAAAATCCATTGTTCTCCCAGAGTTTCCTATTGCAGAAAATCGAAGGAAATCTAGATAGACCAACCAAAAAAAAATATGAGATTTATATTTGGAGGATTCAGAGCTAAAGCGAACCAAGTCCATGTTTGACCCATTTTGCACTAACACTGCCATGGTTATGTAGAAACGTTATATTTTTTTTGCGTAATAATGATTCAAGTCCGTAGTTTAACTTGTATCCACCAGGGAGCAAGATTTTGGAGTCCACTATTATTTTAAATGCGGCTAATCAACTTTGAGATCTTTCTCAGAAATGAATCTCATGGCCTTGGCTCACTTTAACAGTAAACCCTCCATTTGAAGATAATTTCTGAAAGCTGCACAATTCATATTTTCTATTATTTTAATTACTTTCATTCTTATTTGTACCCTTTATTTAAAATATAGCATCGAAAGACCGTTTAGTGGGCCCTTGCAAGACAAGAATTTATATTTTTTTTACGAAAGTATTTACCGTAAATTTTTTTGAAATTCTTTGTATGGAACCCATTAAACTAAATATGGCTTATACAGCATTCAAAGTCCATTTAACGCTCTGTTTGTTGCAATTCGTTTACATACTCAAATGCTCAAATGTATCACACGGATTCAAAATCTTGTAAATGATATATTTACCTTGTTTAGATCATTTTCCCTTTATAACTATAATGATTAATCCTAATGAGAATGTAAATGGGTATTCTGTAAGAAAATACAAATTGTAGTGCTTTGAAAGTAGAGTAAAATAATAGAAGGCGGATTAACATAATCTTCCAAGCGTATCTATTAGATATGGCGACTAACGGAAGATTAACTCGTAAATGTTAACTGGGTCAAACTAAATTATTTCGGATTTTGACGCTACGTTTTATTTATTCGCATAAACTTCAAGTTAAGATTGTTTTGACAACTTTGGCGACAGAAGATCCTCATACAGATGCTCTCATGCAGAAAACATATCCGCATTGCAGGTATTCCATCCTTAATTAATTATGCAACGAAATAAATCACAGCAAACCCCGCCGAGAAAAATTCCAATCAGACCTTACAAACTCTAGACCGGCTCTATTTCGCGAATCCGAAATGAGGTAACTTTCGATCAACAGATAGAGCTGAGGTTGAGATTTATTCAACAGCATTGAAAACGTGTGAGGAAATTAAATGCCTCTCCAGGGTGCTTTGACCACCTTACCAGTCGAATGCTCAATCAATTAAGATATTCCAGGAAATTCCAGTCCAGATTTTTTCTTTTAACTCTACTGCAACTTCCACCGCAGGGGTAGTGCCCGCAAGCGGACGATTATTTCCACTCACCAAATGATATTTCCAATTTACATTTGCAACCACAAGTATCTTTGAAGGCGTGGTAGAGGATTCGCTCCTTTGCTAAGCGATCTACATAAAGAATGCAAATTTATTTCGTGACTTATATATCAGTCGGTGAATGTGGTTTCGTATAATGAAAGAAGCATATAGTATGTTTCAGTCTGGTATCATTTTCAGTGGTTTCTACATTGTAATTTCTTCTGGTGAAGATGGGAGCTAGTCATTAGATAAATAAAAATCAAACTTCTAGCCGAACTTAACGAAATGCGTTCCTCGTCAATCCCTTTCTTCTGATGAGGCTTTCTTATTCTCTTCTTAATTCTGAATTTTTGCAACGGCCGTCTGGCTGTTTAAAAAATTCCACAACCCTAGTTTGTCTCGAAAATTTTTTGTGACCATAGAATACATGCAAGTAAGTCGATAAAATAGGTCTAGGAAGAATTAGTTAATGATAAGCAAAAAGAACTTTATTTAAATATATTTATTTGGAAAATTTTAATGAATCTTTCAAGCCAGTTTAGTTGACTAATTTTGTAGAATCAAACAGAAGCGGGTCTTGCCCATGTTTCGCAATCCTAAAATCTATGCACATGACCCCATTAGGGTCCGTGATCCATAGTTTAAAACGCTTTGCGATGTATCAGGTAAAGATATAAGGAGATAATTTATGTATAATTTTCATGACAGCGCATGAATAAATATTTTTAAATTTTCATTTCATTGCTTGCAAACATCCGGGTATTTAGGATTTTATACCGTTTGGTACAGAGAGAAACGGAGGTAATACTTGTTCCTGAGGTCGCACATGTCTATCATTCATAATATAAACAATACAGGGAAGGGAATATTTTTCAGGAGAAGTTGCCCACATTTGTGTTCAAGATTCTGGAAATCCTGAAAACCTCCGGGTAACCAGCCCGACACAAACGAATTCATTTTTGTTCAAGTACACTTTCGTTCTACTAGCCTTCTATATCTCTCACTAGTTAGAGTACAAGACTTGAAATCACAGCTATCGCTATTGAATTAATTGGATATCATTCTATCTTGTCATAATTGAAATAAATCTCAATAGTTATTTCCCGAATATTTCAGTATCTATGTTACATTGACAGAATTCTATTATTTTTAAAGTATTTTTGCCATTGACAATAATAAGATCAATCAATAAACTAAATAAAAAGCAATGAAACACATTTTTGCAAGAATTCTTATTCTGATTTTCTGAAAGCTGAAAAAGAGGCATTTTATTTTTAATTTTTATTTATTTATGTTTTACACCAGTCCGAAATAGCATGCAATTAGATGGATACTTGTTAATCGTAAAACGATTTAAATATTAATTTCATGGAGAGAAAAAACTTTTTATTTGTATCTTCGCCGACAAAAAAAATTCAGTAACAAATTGTAATAATAAAGACAATCAGAAAATTTTCGATGCATTTGATTATTATTTGAACACTGTGTAATATATTTGTATTTAAGGATTTTATAGATCATCGTTCTGCACGTTTTTATGTTATTTCTGAATTTTTTCTCGCAATAAATTTAATAAACACAATTTTTAATTTATTCATTTTCTTTATTTTATTTCATTATTCTTCTTCTATTATATTCATCTTCATTATTTTATTCATTTCCTACTTCTTAATCTTTAATTTATTATTCATTATTATAAATATTATGGAATCGTGAAATCAATTTTTTTTTCTCAACTTCACTTCCAGGTAACGCTATGCGTATGGAATCAAAATTTAGTTACATTAATCGATTAACTAAGTTCTAAAAATATTAAAACAGTGTATTTTCATCAAGAATAAATAAGCGAAGAACTTTTTTCAAAATTCTAGCACATCAGGAAGTGAAAGAAAAATCGATTGCAAAACTCCATCTTTACAAACAAGAAAGAATTCAAGTTAAATTAAAGTGTGTGAGAACATTCTAATTTAACCAAAAGCGATAATTATTACATTTTATCTTTCAACAAACGGTTTCGTGAAGACCTCAAACTGTGTTTTCTACAAAATATGAAACAGAGTGTATTCATACGCTTGATGAAAAGCATTATTAGCGTTTTAAATAGAACTAAATAATGTACACGGCATTTTTATGAGCTCAAAAGTCTAATTATTTTTAAATATTGTTGATGCAATATATCTCTCTTTTCGATACAAATATGGTTTCTCTTCACTTATTTGTCTAAGACTGGGATCCTGCATCATCATTTCTTTAGTTATCGTCCGATTGATATGATGAACAAATGATTCACTTTTCTGCAATTTTTCTTCTTCTAGTCTAGAACGATAGTTTAAAACCCCGAAACATTTTTATCTAAAACTCATAAAGTGGTGTTATTGATTGATACGTGAAATTTCACAAGGCATTTAAGACGTCAAAATTATTTCTTTAATCGGAATTCATCTCTTAGCCGGCTTGAAAGAAAAATATTCATTGAGCACTTTTGATCATTGCAATATCAGTATGTATTGCAACGTGTTTCAAATTTTTAACGCTTTAAATCATTTGCAATTTTATGGCATAATAAACATCGATAATATATACATCTTTTGTTATCTGATTTCATCCACGTCATTGTTATCTGATTTAGTAATATCTTTGCTGTTCACACATCCAAAACAATTTTTAGACACTCTTGCTGTGGGTGTGAAGCGTAAGCACAGTCTACGTCAAATTTGGCAATCTTTTTTCCTATTAACTACTTTATTCTCAACTTGTATAAGTATTTTCAGTTTATCTAAATTAACAAGTATTTCACATGGAGTGTCTCTACAAAGGAATGTAAAGAATTTTCTATAAGTTATGCCTGATTTTGGAAAAGGGTTCAGCTTAAAAAACGAAGCTTTATTCGGGAGCGACAAAATACGGTTCGCATTCTCGAGATTGACATTTTTGAAGTTCGAATTATCTGCTTTATTTTATTGTGAAGAAGTTGGGTTGGTTTGATTTGCTTGATTATCGTCCTGTTTAGAAGCTATATTAAGTCGGACTATCTATTTGGGGGCGGACCGTGTGGCTTTGGCCTGTGAATAATGATCCGCCATCCCACTCTCCAAACTTCCACACTACACCAACTTGACGACGTATGATTCAAGGCAACAGATTTAGCCTCCAGTAGAGCCACATGTACAGTGATTCATTGATGGAAACAAGTCTTAAACCCACAATACTCTAATTCCGAAGCCAAAACTCTACATTCAAGCCACACGGCTCATGAAGAACCCGTTTGCTGAAAATCCCTTATCATATTAAGAACCACGTCTCTACAGCTAAGTGGAAATGCCCTAAACCTTGTAATGAGCCTTTTTCTAAAATTCCCCATTCAACTAAACATTGCTGAATCAGAATTTCTGGAAACAAAGCATTAAATATCAAATTCGTTTGCATATCATTTGTAATTTACATGGAATAAAAAATTCCCAGTCTATTGCCCATGGTTAGATTCTTGTTTAGGCAATGGTTTCGCATTCTTTAACATCGAAAGCGAATTCTCAATTTTTTTTCCATTATCAAAACTGCCTCTGATGTAAATTTTTCTACATAATAATTTTTGCGATTTCTGTTCGACGTGATGACTTTCTCAAAAGAATAAAGCATATTTCGGATGAGTTTTTTTCCCACTGTTGCTGTCGTTGTGATAAGACAGTATTGCTTTTATACTTCATTTGTACTTAGTGTTTTAGGTAAAATTATACCACCTTTTAATTATTTATTACGATGTTTGTAATTAAATGATTAAATAATTAAATTAATTAAATTACAAAAACTGAATTATTTAAACAAAAGAAAGCTCGATGATAATTACTTAATCTTCAAAATTCTCTTATACACACTCTGCAAAACTAAACATAGCTTACATAACATACAGTCACTAGAATTTTTATTTCTTTTCTGTGATAGAAGACCTTTGATATACGACTTTAAAATATTAAAAGAATGAAAAAAATCCTGCTCCATAAAGAGATAATCAGAAGTTAATTTCATAGAATTCAAATGTTAAAAAATAGAAGCTAGGCAAATGGTCTGCGTGGAATTTGATACGGTAGTTTCTTGGAAGTTTGACTCACAAATTTTTTCCGCTAAGTTTCAAATTTCAGGGAACAGTGTTCTGTGGTTAAAAAAGTGTATGCTTAAACACGGGAATGTTTGTCATCAATGCATCCGCTGGAAGCTCTACGCCTAAATTATCTTTTTTCTTTGGTTTCTTACCAATCGTTGAGTTCATTAATCCAGTTGTTCGTTTAGTTTAATTTATTCTTTAATTTCTTTTTATTGTCATCATATACTGCCTAGATTGAAATATAAAAATTATTAAGTTTATATCCGGAGTTTTAATTGGTAAGTAAAAAAAATAATTAATTCAGTAATTATAAATATTTATGAAATTATATGTTTTAATATAGCACCTTAAAATGGAAATTATTGGTAATAGATTGTAAAGGTGAGTTATTATAAAATTACTTTAGATATATGTAATCCAAAAATTCACCCTGCATGGTTAAACTCGAACCTTGTTCTGTTGGTATGTAATAATGTCTTTCATATAATAATACAGGTTATATTACTGCATTTTATTGAATTTCAGAAGCATGTTGTAAAATTTTAATGTTGATTAAAAATAAATCTTAAAAATCGTTTAAATCTCTCTGCCCTGCAAATTAAAATTTTAAGTATTTCCTGAATTATTCTTTACCTAAAACTTATCACCAGCGCTTTATTATTTCTTATTCATTTATAGATATAATTTACGATGTATCCGAGATTTCAATACATAGGTTGTGAAAAAAGTTCATCGGAGCTTTAAATAGATTTTACATTTCTATTGTTCAAAATAATAATCTGTGTAAAGAACATAAATGAGCTAATTTGCAAAAAACATCTATTGAATGTTTCGTAAAAGTTCGACCTTTTGTTATTAATGAAAATACTTATTTGTAAGAAAATTATTCTATTCTTTATTTCTGTATTTATATTCTTTATTATAATTTAATATTCTTTATTTATTAATTTTATATTCTTTACTTCTGATCTTCCTGATATCCACTTGTCGTTAACGATAAATGTATCATTTCTAAAATTTCAAAACACTTCTCACGGAACAATAACGGGTACAACGTTGTCTTTGCAGGCTTCACGAATACTCTTCTATAGATTCCAATTATTGTTTTTTAAGCTTACGTCGGAGAACGAAGCCATACATAAGTCACTTTATTTGTTCATTTTGAACTGTAACAAAAGAGAAGTCACAATGTTACATAAGACACGGCAGAAAAATGTTACTGACTGAGTTGTATTACATCATATCACAGCATCAAAATCAATCAGAAGCACTTTCAGTTCCCTAAAATAAGCTGATAATGGAAAGCATCTGTATTTTCTGCAATTCCTTTCCCTGATATTCGTTCATTGTTTACTGAAACAATGCCAATATTGTGTTTTCAAGTGGTTTTTATTTCATAGTTTTCATTTATTGGTTTAACTGGTTATTAATTGTATTGGTTATTAATCCTTATTTTTAATTCAAATTTTGAAATTTAACATCAAAAGATAAAAATGTACAGGTTTACATTTCTGCTTTATTCCTGAAAAGTTAAATTACTAGAAATCCTTTTTCCATAAATGCTTCGCTTTTCTGACAAAATATAATACTATATTCTGTCTTTCAATCATAAAAAAATATGTGCTATTATATTGAAACGTCAGTCTAATATAATGGGACATTTCTTTGTTTTTGAAAAGTAGTTATTTACGCAAGCATATTTTTAAATATTGCTCTGAACTTAGATACTTAATGTTATTTTTTTATGGTTTTAAATTATTTTCTCGATGTCATTGAAAAACTTGAAGGATTTAATCTGTAGTCAAATTACATGCAAATTAAGAAGAATAAATAAACAGAATCAGTTTTTTTTTTAGATTCTTGTTTTTTATTTTATTTATATCATTTATTTTTTAAACATATGAAACGTGGTACAGGTGAATGCTTTGGCAGTATGAAATACATTTTGGGTACTGTGATACAAGCAAAATTTGTACTATGCAAATTCTACAAAATAATACCTTTCTTTTCTTTGTTTTAACCACGAATTTTGCCATTTTAGATGTCATAAAATATTATTACAACTTTTTCTCGAAGCCTTAGTTTGAAATCTATTTGTTTCTTTTCATAAGCTCTGTCTGAAATCTTTTCACAACTTCTGTTTAAAAAAACAGTCCTTTGATAAGGTCTGGTTGGAATACTTTTCATTTGAGAATGCCCAGCTTTATATAATCAAATATTTTATCTTCCATTTTAATTTCTGCGCACAATTAATAAAAACAGGCGGAAATAAAACTGTTTAAAACACATGAATTATTTTGATACGTAATTCAGCAAAAAAAATCTTCATTAATTATAATGATTTGCAGCTACTGAATTCTTTAAAATTATGTGTACTTTTTAAGTCATTTCTCTGATCCGAATTCCATTAAAGCCACAAAAGTTGCCTGTCTTTCACGACTCTAACCCTATGGCGAGGCACCTCAAGTACGAGGATGAGAAGCTGCCTCATTGCTATTTCCTGGCTACATAATAATGGCGTCATAGCTGGCGAATTGCTCACTCTCCGATGTTAGGACGCACCTCCTGTAAGGACTGCAGCGCATGAGACGCTCGTAATGGTGCCTATTTTGAATGATTCACAGGGCCTGTGTTTTGACTGTAGCTGTCGGGTCATTCAATTACTCGTTTCTTCGGATCGAACGGAATTTCATTTATGCTTTCCAGAACCTAACCTTTAACGATAGAGTGAGAATCTGGTTAACTCTAGCTCCTTAATTTTCTTTGGTTTTATTCGTCGTATCTAAATTTTTTTCTGTACTTCTAATTTTTCTTACGACTTTTATGAGAATATTGTTTATTTTTCATTTTCAATGCTACATCCTGATTATTTTTCGCAAGTGTTGAAACGGAAGTTTCTCCAGAATCATAGTTTTGTAATAAATTCAGCAAGTCTCATTGTACGGTACTAATTTTCGCATACTGTATGTTGTAATCATTCATTTAAATAGGATCGTCCTCATATGTTTCTTCACTGTTCGTTGAACTCGGTGTTCTACTTTTTTCAAGCCTAGAAATCAAAATTTCAAAGATTTTGTCATATTGTTGTTTGTTATTGTTTGTTTGTTTGACTTTATTTATTTATTTTCTTACCTCACGCTTTGTTTTCTTTTAATGTTTTTATATTAACAACCTGAAAGCATCTTTTTTTTCGGTTGGAGTTATCTTACTTATATTTTTCTCAGAAATAATTGCTTTCTTCTACTAATAATGAAACTTGTCTATTCCTTCTAAAATAGTGTTAACTTTTGGTAGGCATTTGAATGCGTGTGTGTTTTATTTCAGCATCTTATATGTCCCATCATGTTGGAAGGGACATTATGGAATTCACATTATTTGACATTTCAAACGAAAACATTCCAGAAACTTGTCAAATTATCAGCTGGTGATCTTGTGGTAAATAAATGGACGCAAATTACATCAGCAGCTTTTAGCAGTATCTTGCCGTACAAAATGTAATGTTCTTTAAATGTAATGCGCTTTTTACTTTTCCAGTATACAGAATGGAATGATATTTAGATTAATTCCTGTTTAACTGATGCACACTGTTCATGTCTCCGTCTGGAATGGAGAGCGCTAAATGCCGTCAAATTTCATACACATAGCATTCAGGACCTCGCGGATTACGTACAAAAAGAATCTATAAATTTCCTCCAGATCAAAATGCATCAGATATCTGTTCATGAAAGTTGCTTGTATTAAAACTTTGATCGCATGACCACAAACCTCAAAATGAAAAAATATGCAGATGTGAAGTGTTCATTTAGGTTTTCGATAGTTTTTGCCAAATATGCTATCATCCGATGTCAAACTGTACCTGCAGTACTTCTCAATTACCAAAAGTCAATGTTTTATCCACTGTAGGTTTTCAGATGAAGTCGTGAAAAACGTATATGTTTAATTTTTGAATAGCTGATGTGACGCTGCAAGCATGCGATCAATGCATTATACAACATATACTTATAGCATATCTTTTTATTTCAACGTCACGGTGGTCTTTGGTAGAGTCTCAGCTTCGAAGTTGGATGATGGCGAGTTCGAGACCCGAAATTCCGCCATTCTTATGGAACTGGCGCTTGCTAATTCTGCAGTTGCAAATCTAAAATCTTCATGTTGATGTGGCGTGGGAGTTCGGAGAGTGGGGGGATGGCAAGTGTCTATCTCATCATTTGGTCGCAGTTCAAAAGTACGCAATCCTTCCTAAAAAAGTCCTAGCTTCAAAACGGGACATTAGCATAAAACCGTTCTATCTTGACTTTTAACGGTTAGCTCTTCAAGAGAGGATGAAACAAAATGTATTTAATCGGAATCGCTTTCTTTTCTAATAAAGCGTTAAAAGTTTAAAAACATAAGATATTCAAGAAACTTTTCTTAACTTCTTTTAACTTTTCATGAAATGTCATTTTGAATACTTGTATCTTGCAAGTTTTTTCGTTTCGATTTTGGATGACGTCAGAGACAATGGAATGCTACACAGAAGTGGAGCTTTCATTAACGTTCCGATCTTCTCAAGAATCACATATATCGTAATGTGTCTGTTTTTTGCTCTATGGTGGTATGATCCATACATTTTATCTATTTTTCGTTTTAATTTTGTTCGTTAATACACAACTGGAGCACATGTCTTTCATTAACTTCTACTCTGAATGACATAAATGACAAAGGAATACACCCACAGAAACGGAAATTTCATTATTGTTGAAACCTACTCAATCAAGATAACACAGGAAAATTTATTTGTATATTAATTTTACTTGACTCATTTTTACACACATTTGACATACGTGTATCCCTTTCGTCTTGATTTCGGATGACGTAAACGGCAAACGAATTACCTCTACAGTAACGGAAATAATGTTTCAATCTACTATGACGCTAGAATATTGATTTATTATATAAAGTGTTGTACATTATTTAAAGATCTGGGTGGAATATTTCTGCTTGTAAATAACTTGACAAATTTCAAAATTTATTTTGTCAGTATAATGTATCGAAATTAGTCATTTTGGTTGAAACAATCGAATATTCTTTTATAAATATATTCATAATATTTTCAAACTTCCAGTTGAGTGGCAAAGAAATATGATTATCTCAAAACTTGACGGGCCATACATTTAAATAGCTGCTCTGTATTAGCGTTATTTATGAAATCTGTAGCTTTAGGTATCAAAAATAGCACTGATAGACAGCAGTTGTTGCTTTTCAGTCAAACTAGCTGCTTGATGGCCTTTTGCCTAAAATATGCTTGAGAAATATGTTTCCTAATACTCAGATTAAACGCGCGACTTTATTAAAGTTGTTTTGGTTAGAATTTCAAGATTATGCGTTATGAAGGAAAAAAATCTTTTTCATCTCAAATTTTGCTTTTAGCCATCACCATCTATTTTTGTCTGTTACTGATCCTGTTAATATTCTGTTTGTTACACCACCTGTATATTAAATAATGGCTAGTTCTTCCATTTATACTATTGAGTAATGATTTCCTAAATTCTCCGAAATCAACTTCTTTCTAAAGAATCTAAACTTTTCACTCGTTGAATGCGTAAAATTAAATAAATAAAGATTAAGACGTTTTTTGCAGTCGATATTTGACTGTAATGGAGTCAAGTCATGCTCAAGTGACAAACGTCAAATGCGCCGAATCAATGTAATATTGGAATCCATTGCGCATCTTGCTGGTGGAAAAATTGACTTCACGTCACAACATAGCGTAAGACAATGTGCAGTGAGATGGTAGATGATACGCAGATTGCGTTTGTTATATAACTATGAAATCACATGAAGTAGACATTGACTTCCTTTCGAACGTAGGCCGCGGTAGCCTAGTGGTAAGATGCTGGCCTTGGAACCGGAAGTTTCCAGGTTAGAGACCCGATTCCACTGAAGATCTGTCGTTTATTGGGCCTGTTGCACTCTAAATCAAACGAAGGGGGGGTCAAACGTCCGTCCGCTGGTGTGGTGCAGAAGTTTGGAGAGGGGTGCCAGCTCAGGTGTCGTCCTCGTTATCTGACCTCAGTTCAAACTTACGAGGTCCGTCCCAAAATAGCCTTCGTGTTGCTTCAAAACGGATGCAATATAACTAAACTAAACCCTTTCGAACGAATTTACTTTAAACTAAAACAACTATCTGACACTGAATCGGTTGCATATTTCTTGTTAAAATAATGAACACTGTCTATAAGCTTCAAATTAAGACTATATTTACAGTGTTTTTATATTTCACTTACACATATTTTCAGCCAGGTTAAGGCATTAAGATTTTCTCGCGGATGCTTTTTAAATTACTTCACATTTTCTCAGATCAAAAGTTGTTTTTATTTGTCTTAAAATTTGTTTATTTGAAAAAAT
This sequence comes from Araneus ventricosus, assembly GCA_013235015.1. Classification (NCBI taxonomy): domain Eukaryota; kingdom Metazoa; phylum Arthropoda; class Arachnida; order Araneae; family Araneidae; genus Araneus; species Araneus ventricosus. The sequence continues at coordinate 221,049 of BGPR01000031.1, read as the reverse complement.
TTTACGTGTTTAATTGATTGTATTGATTCTTTTTTGGTACATCTAGTTGAGCGAACCAAAATACTTTTGATCAGCATGTTCGGCAGAAGCAAGCAAAAAGATAAATCCCTGAGGAACCAAAGAGTCGTCAGCTGGAGCGTCTCGTTTGAAAATGTTCTAGAAGATCCTATAGGCCTTAAAACTTTTACAGTAAGTATATTGAATATTTAATACTGAATTCTTCAGAATAACCAAAACATCTGCGTAACTTTACTTTAACTCATTGACGTAGGCGGGTAGCACTGGTGACTCATACTTGGATGTCCCATCGGACAGCGTATACCAAGAAATGTGTTTGTGTGTGTGTGTGTGTGTGTGTGTGTGTTTAACTTATAGAGCTGTAGAGCTGTAAGATCTTATCCTTATACCTCTGAGCAGTTAGAGACCTCTTTCAAACACAAGGTAGATGTTCAGCCATTCAAAATGATGTCTTCCAAAACCATGACACCTCCAGTACCATAGCTGTCCCTTTCTTGGATGTTGGAGAAAGGTTATAAAGTCCCAGGTTCTCTCTGTATGAAGGGACTTCGAGAATCCGCGTCCCAGATGAATCGCAGCTCATCTATGAAGAGAATGTTGCCACATTGATACCATGGTTTCATGTGGTTATCCTCTGATCCAAATCCTATTGAACATATCTGGAACAGTCTTGAAAGAGAATTTACAGCTCGTTATCCCCCTGCGAGAACTATCTAGGAGCTGAAAACTGCGTTGCTGCAGAACTGAAATCGAATGCCCCTGGTACTAATCAGCTGCTTCATTTCCAATAATTTGTTACACTGCTACAGCAGTGACTGTCACAGGGATCACACCCAAACTAGAGTCATTGGCAACGTGGATTTTAGACATTCCTGCATTCACGACGATGAATGCCTTACTAACGATGATAAAAGCATACCATGACTGTTGCATGGCATAATTTTTTCTCCCATATAAATGTGTATCCATATCAAATTCCATTAAAATATGACCATTACCTTCGTAATTTCATGATCTTCGTATTCGTAAACCTTGTGACCAACTGTGCATATTTTTTCGTAATGAATCTAATACTCATAATTCAAAATTATTACATCATACAACCCAAAAATAACAAAAATATATAATTTTTTAACTATATAAATTAACTCTTATTATTCTGATGAAACTAAGAACTCTTTTTAAAAAATTTACAACTTTTTAAAAGATTAAAGTATTGCACTTTTTATCTCAGAGTACCATACAAATATTTTATTTCAATTTTAAATTTTTATACAGAATAGTTTAGTTTTTATCATTTATAATTTTGAGACCTTGTCAGCTGTATGGAATGTGCACACGAACGTTTTTACTGTTTTGGACTAGTTCTTTTCTTTTACAGATTCATTAATTCAAAAAAATGTGCCATTTTACCTTAGCAGTTAAGATCGAATAAATTTGTTCAAAATCGGTTATGATAATCTAACATAATAATAGATTATTTCCGTGATAAACGTGTAAGTGCGCTGAAGAAAAGAGTTTGCGCCCATACTGCTTGAGATGAGATCGTGTAGTATGCAATATGTGGGAATCTTCTTTAAGAACTATTTTTTTATTTAGGCTGAAGTCACTGAGTACCGAAAAAGTGTAGCGCTATATCTGCTTGAAACTCTTTTTAAAGGCTACATTTCATTGGTTTGCCTCTAATGAAATGATGATTTAAACTCGCTTTCAGAATAATCTGCCTCCTTTCTGAAATTTCAATTTTTTACCATTAAAAGGTAGGAAATTACTAGATATTAACGTAGCTGAATTTTACACTCAAGTTGTTTGAACACCTCTTTGAGTTTGAGAGGAATATGGATATCTGTAATAAAAAAATCATTCAATTTGTGCACGAATTGTGAACTTATAATTTTAGCTGAAGATTGTTCTTGTGATAAATATTTTAAGTCTTTTTTTATTTATTCATTTTTGATCAGGAAAATTCCCATTTCTGTATATTTAAAAAAAAACAAATAATAAGGAAAGAGCTAAGGTGCTCACTTCTTATCTGTAAATGTATCGTAGTCAAAATACTGGCAGTTTATTTTAAAAATGCATCACGGAAAATTAGATTTAAAAAAGAATAATTTATATGCGTTTTGGTATGAGCTCTTTTGCATATATTAAAGGATTTATTGATATGTATCTCTGATGTGATATTAAATTAATTGGATAAAATATTCTGGACATCCAAGAGATTGAATTTTCTGAAAAAAGGAAAGCTAATTTACACCTTTTTGAGCACCGCTGAGTTATTATCATTGAGTACGAGGATGGGTGGTCGAATTGCTCACTGCTTGGGCTGTCGATCTATAATAAACATACCATGAAGAAATTGGTTTAAACTTGGTATCAAATTCAAAGCCTTTTGCCGTATAGATTCCTCTTTAGTTGTAATGTATCACAAGAGGCCTTGAGTCATGTTCAATTTTTCATCAGCACGTCTGATATTTAAAAATACCGAAAGGGTATTTAATAGCCTGGTATGGTCATATTATGTGCGATTACTCGTTTTAGTTACTTACCTTCATATGAGTTCCGGTTTCAAATCCTGCTCCTTCTGGTCCAAACTGAAGCTCAAAGAGTAGATGACAAAACTTCTTCCTTAGACTGGCTATGTACTAAGTTAAAGTGAATTCTTCGTTCTTGTCTGAGCTAATGCAATGCTTTTGACTGCAGGGTTAGTGCCTGCATTTACTCTTTCGATCTTGCTGGTAGCAAATGCTACCTTCATATTTAGAGTTCGTTATTTTTGAGGATTAAGAAAAGTTCTCGACCGAAAGAATAAATTAATTGTTGCAATCGGCAGGGTTTCACATTCTGTGTATAGTTTGAAGATTGGAGAAGGAAATCCAGACAAATAGCTTTGCCTTTTGACGAAGCATTTCATATATTTTATCTCACAAATTGAAAACACTTCTTTACTTAAATTTTGAGTTTCTCAAAATAATTTCTTTGCCTATTTTATTAAAATTAAGCTTTGGAAGTGGAAACTCATTGTAATTTGACCTTGTCTAGATTGTTTTTATCAGCATATTTTAGTCAGGTTTTTTCATTTATTGTATATTTTACATTATATGCAAATCCATCACCTGTACAATAAAATCTTTTGAAAAATTCTCCTATTGCTTACAGTAGATATTTCCCTAAAAAAACACTGAAAAACTTCAAGAACATGAATGTGTGACATATTACTGCACTGTTGTATTTAAAATGAAAGCTTTGCTTTTGATAAAGCAAACCGGGGTATTTTTAATGTTTGATTTTCAACGCTTTATTAGTAGCTTAATACCTGCACGAAGGTACAAAAAGCATTCTATATCTTTTCTATTTGCTTTACAGGAATTCTTAAAACGAGAGTTCAGTGCAGAAAATATCATGTTTTGGGTTGCATGCAAACAGTATAGTACTCTCACTGATAAACAACAGGTAAGATCATATTTTCATGTTAGCTTTATTCTTATTGCTTCTAGAATTTATTTCCAGAATTTTCTTAAACTTTTCGCATTTGTTCAAGATTGACATTATGTTCAGCGAAAGAAGTTGCACTAGACTTCATTTATTTTTACAAACAAAAAAATTATTATTTTAATACTGAACTGTGATTCTGCCACAGTCATGGCAAAAATTTAAGGTTAAAAAAATACAAAATTAAAATATTTTAACTATAATAATAACCCTATAACTATAATTAACTGTAATAGTTTTAAATATCTTTAATTAAATAATCATTTTAATTATCACTAAAAATTTTTCTTAAATTTTCTGTGCATTCCTTAAACACATTTATTATAGATTTACCTAACTGTGGTTGAAAAATGAAAAATTGTGCAGGTATGGTTAATTAACGTTTAACATCGACTTTTGTATAATTATAATTTTTTATCTGCGAGTTGTTCTAGCTTGAAGGTGTACACCTTCCGGTTATGAAATTAGGAATTTTAGTTGACAATTAGTGACTTTACGCAATATTCGTCATCTAAAATTTTGAATTTTTACTTTCATGTAGGGGAAAGTGGGGTAAAACCGGATAGTTAAGGTTCGAAGGCCTGTTGGAACCTCGACAAACAGCTTGCCAAATTTTATTAAAATATTCATTGTTTATCGTAGTACAATATATCTTTCCAGAAAAGTCACAGTTTCATTGCTTTTTTATCAATGATTTTTTTATAAAAAAAAAGTCAAACTACACGGTTCTACCACACTAGTAGGGTAAAACCGAGTACACATATTAACGTTTGGGGATATTAGAAGAACTCGATTTTCAGTGGAAAATTGCAACCATTTTTATTTTATATGAGAATTTAAGAATATTAGTTATAAAATTCACATGTAAAGCAGTTGTCTTCTTCCTCCCTCCACTGCAGCTTTTGTGGGCACAGAAAAACAGTTTTTACATTGGATTAACCCTTCTTATTTATTTAAATTAGAAAATACATTATTAAAATATAAACAATCAATGGTTGATGTGTTTTTATCGTCTTAATCGGAGGAATCATCAATACTGTTTGTCCCGGTCTTTTGTCACTTGGAGTACCCGGTTTTACCCTGAGTGCAAAGTTTACAGTGTCGTACCTACATAAAATGGCGCCCAGGGCAAATACTGAAACTGCGCCTCCTCCATCTAGACACAGATTTTCTTTTGAAATGAAGTCCTTATTTTCTTTTCGGAAACTTTATGCCTTAGAGTGCAAAGATTAAAATTGCAAATAAACTTAAAAAATAACATATGTATAAAACATTTTCGAGTTGATAGTATTTACACATTACAAATTTTTTAACAAAATTTCGCTACATTTTCAAAAAAAAATTATGCATTCTAACTTTAATCCCTTAAATATGGCTGAAATAAGAAAGAAATTTTTTGCAAGAAACTTTTGATATATTAGAAAAATATAAATAAAAGGTGCGTTCCATTTATCTCGTCTTTGAAAAATAATATAAAATGTGCACAAATCTATTAATCAATACAATAAAAAACACATACGAGTAAACATGAAAAAATTATAAACATTGCTTTTTTGCCCATAGACAGTATAGATAAAAACTCTAAACATTGAAGTAAATCTTTTGCTAACACAGATAAAATCATACAAAAACCTTAGTGACAAATATATTTAATAATATTCATAATAAAATTCATTATATAATTCCATACATATCTTTCAATATATTAATCAAAATATACAACTAATAAAGTTTAATAATGCTTTATCCAGTACCTTATGATAAAGTTCATTCATTGCATGAAATTAGGGGATAAAAAATGCTGATTCAAACATGAATTAAAATTATAACGTTATTAATTTGTCTATGACATGTATAATTGCACTTCCTTATTATTTTTGTAGACATTATTTATGCGCATAAAAAAACAATACATTTTCTCTGAAAATTTTTGAAAAATTTTTGTATCCAAAATGTTATAAATTAACCTTTCTGACTTTTATTGAAGCAAAAGTGTTTATGATAGTAAAATGTTTGTACATGTACTAAACATGAGGATTACAAACCAAAAAAAATGACAGCCATATTTACATATTTAAATAATTATTTTAGGTTGAGTATTGGTAGTTTAATGGTTTGATAGTCAAAGAAAATTTTAATGTGTTTGTTAACAGTAAAATTAATTGGTGGCAATAGCATAACTCAGGGAGGAAATAAAACGCTTCACATTATGGCAGGAAATGAATTTCTCTTTTTTATGTATTTGCTCTCGTTAATTATTAAAGAAATTGCTTTCATTTATCTTGATTTCAATGTCAATACGGACTGAAAATTGTTTCCATCAATTGCAAAACTTTATGTGGTCTTTTCTCTATCTCTCAGTCTTTTTGTTTGTTTGTTTGCGTTCCAAAGAACAACTGCATCTAGGTTTTACGAAATAAAATTTAAAATAAACACTATCGCATTTTCATCATACAAATTATGCAAATAATCAGTACTAAAAACAATTATAAAGATAGCGAACTTACGTCTTTTAAAGTTGCTGAAGTGCTCTTACACAACTCAAAAAAATGGAGGTATATTTTCCGTTCTTCACTCTTTGCTGAATGCTGACTGAAAATAGGACTAGACTTTTGGTAACCATTTACCATCAACTTCCGAAGAAACTGATATCCAATATCCAGTCAGTATGAATCAGGCATACCTTGAGAAACCATCAGAAACTTTGCGGTAATAGCTGATTCCTAACTATGTTCCCTTATCTCCCACCCCACCGAGATACAAATTTGTGTTTCGGTTGGGTGGGAGCTCTAAATGAACTTTTAATTTCATTGATGGAGGGTTGAGTCAACAAATCTCTGAAACATAATATTACTTATTACTTTGTCGCAGCTTCAGGTTTCCGGGTTGTAAAATGGCTGAATCCATAAGATTTTCCCAAACTTTGTTCAAACCATTTCAATTTTAAAGAATCTTGGGAATAAGAGCTACAGAAAACCTACTTTTCTTTTAAATACAACCAATTGATTCCTTAATTTTGCGCCCCCTGGCAACTGCACCCAGGGTACGTTCCCTTTCTGCCCCACCATAGTTACGCCACTGAGAGGTTATGAAAAACGAAATAGAACCATTTAATTATTGGAGTAAATCATTATTATTTGATAGAATGTAAATCCTTAGTAGCGTATGATAAGCTGGGCTAAATATAGTTTTTATAATTATAATGATTTTTAAGTAAGGATAGTTGAAAATCAAACGAACATTAGAGAGTTGGCATTTAGAAACAAATAAAATTCACAAATGCAGTGAATTCAACAGCTACAACACGCCACTATGACTGTTCCTTTTTCTTGACTAGTAGAGTGTAATTCAGTATCTGTCTGCTAGATGGGAAAAATAATAGCATCAGAATCAAGGTTGCCAGGTTTTACCCCACTGTCCCCTATATTAAGTTCAAAGTTAGAGAGTATGGTAACCGTCAAAAAATTCGACCTCTAGCTTTTGATGAATCTCCAAGTTTCAGACCTCCCTAAGTCCGAAAAGAACATTTTCATATTCTTTTATTTAACTTGACTTGTTTCGTGTTTGTAAAGATGGAATTTTATAAACGAGTTTTATCTCACTTTCTTTTGTGTTGGAGTCTTGAAATTTTGTATACTTTTGTGTTCTCGATGACAATAAACTATTTTAAAATTTTCAGAACCTAATTTCAGTTAATCTTTAAATTTAATTAAATTTTGATTCCATACAAGTGTCGCCACCTGGTAACAAATCGGAGAAATTTTGACTGATTTCAAGATTTTATTTATAATGAATTATAATCTTAAGTCTAAAGAGTTGAAAGTGATTTTTAAAAAATTATGCTTTTAATTACACTAAAAAAAGTTGCCTTTAACACTTTTTATCCAGCTTTTTTTTGAAATTTTGTCTGTCTATTTGTCTGTGAAAACTATAACTAAAAAAATGGAAAAAGCTATACATCTAAATTTCGTATGTGGTCTTTGTAACAAAATTTTAAATATAGAAGAAAGTGGGGTAAAACCGGGCACACATGTTAACGTTATGGGAAATTAGGAAAACTCGATTTTCAGTGGAAAGTTGCCATTCTTTTCTATTTTATATGACAATTTAAGAATATTAGTTACAAAATTCACATGTAAAGCAGTTGTCTTCTTCCTCCGCGCCACTGCAGCTTTCGTGGTCACAGCTAAGACAGTTTTTACATTGGATTAACCCTCCTTCTTTATTTCAATTAGAAAATGCATCATTAAAATATAATCAAAGTCTGGTGTGTTTTTATGGTCTTAATCGGAAAAATCATCAATACTGACTGTCCTGGTCTTACGCCACTTGGAGTAGCCGGTTTTACCCCGAGTGCAGAGGTTATAAAAAATACTAAATAGAGCAGCGCAATTATTGGAGTAAATCCTTATTGTTTGATAGGGTATAAATCCTTAGTAAACGTATAATAAACTAGACTAAATATCGTTTTTATAACTTTAATGATTTTTAAGTAAGGATAGTTTTAAATCAAACGAACATTAGAGCGTTAACGTCTTAAAACAAATAAACTTTCACAGATGCAGTGAATTCAACAGCTGCAACACGCCACTACGATCGTTCCTTTTTCTGACTAGTAGAGTGTAATTCAGTATCTGTCTGCTAGATAGAAAAAATAAAAGCGTCAGAATCAAGGGTACCCGGTTTTACCCCACTCTCTCCTACAACTAAATATAATACTAAATTTTGGACCATTAAAGGGAAGTCTATCTGTCGGCCCGTGAGTGCGAATGTGAATGCCATAACTCAAAAACATAACAAGCTAGATTCCATAATTTTAGTATGTGATCTTCATACAAAAATTATTCAGTTAATAAAATTTTGGGCCAATAAAAATTTGGAAATTCAACTGGAAGTGGTCCAAAATGCATAGTTTATTCTTTTCACTACACTAAGAAAACTATAGATCAATTTTAAATTTTGGACCAAATTAGTCAAAGGAAGGAGGTATTTTTTCACAATGCATATTATTCTCTTTTCTTCACTTTGCGGACAAGCGAAGCGCGACATATTGTGGAAGTGAGCGAAAAATTCGAGGGAAGATTACACACCCGCTGGTTTTACTAATCACTGTATTGAATTATGCATCAAGGCATCTATGTAAATGTTTCGTCAAATACATAACTATAATTAAAGACCTATCTGTTTTAGAGGATTAAACTGGCTAAAGAAATTTATGATCTTCATCTGCGGCCTGGAGCAGCAGAAGCTGTTAATATTAATAGCCATACACGTCAATACGTACTTCTCAACTTACAAAGTCCACCACCAGATCTCTTCCAACAAGCTGAGAAAGAAGTAAGTAGACATTCAAAAGAATACACTTTGTGTGGAATCGCGTAGCTGATATATTATCATTGAGTTTCAGATCCATCATTAAGTTCAGTTGTACTAATTGTTTAACACTTTAAGAAGGATTTAATGGTTTCTATGTATGTTTTTATTATTTTAGCCAGTATTTGTTGATCTGTTGTTTCCTTTATTCATTTGATTGCTATAAACATCAATTAAAAGAAAAGAAAAAAAATCTAGTTTAAGTAAGTGTTCGTATATTTTCGTTAATTTTATTGAGAATGAGGAAAGAAAAATTAAAGTTGAAAGGAAAGCATTTTGTTAAAATTGTCTAAAAAGAAATTTGATGCAATTACTATAAGTTTTTAATGGTCCGTCAGTTTTAGGAGGCTATATGCAATTTTATGGTTACTTTATGAAATTTTTAAATGATCTTCAGTTCAGCTTTTTAGCACCGGGAAAAAATTTTAGAAATGCATTGAACCGAACAAAAAATATTCGATCTATTATCTCTCTTTGTATAATTTATCTCTTGATTTTTTTAAGAAAATCTAAGAAATTGTATAGTTCAGATATTTTGAATCTTTATGGAATGAAATAAAGAAACGTTCTTGTTTCAGATTTTCACATTAATGAAGTTCGACTGCTACCAGAGATTCCTAAAATCTGAACTCTACGAAGAGTGCGTTGCTGCCGAAAAGTTAGGAAAAGCATTGCCTTGCACTTATCTAACCAATTCTAAGAGCCCATCCCGAACGCGGTTTCGAAGCAAGAGTAGGGATCGTAACAGAATACAACATGCCAAAAAATCCAATTCTGCTCATTACAGTATTAACAAAGAACTTAGTACTCCTAACACAGAGGAATCACCAACGAACAGAAGATCATTTGTGTCATCCAAAAGAGGTAAGATCTCGCAGCTAAACAATCATTAATAAACAGAAAATTCCCATTAAAATCTATCAAGTGTTATTCTTTAGGCCAGAGCGTCATAAACTTTTTTCCATTCACGATTCAAAATTTTAGCGATCCCATTTTCGTCGGAGAAACTCTGATTCCACCACAGAGTTGGATTCAGCTAAACAGTCTTTAATAAATACAAATTCCGATTAAAATCTTAGTGATCACCCCAGTTTTCTTAAATATTTTTTATTCATTTCTCCATTTTGGGAGGAAAAAATGATAACGATCCTATTTGCGTTAAAAGAATTTTTTTGCCATCCTAAAGCTGAAAAACAAATAAGAAAATGATATATTAATATGTGTTTTGTGACTAATCCCACTTGGTCTAGAGAAACTAGGCAAGTTTATGAGTCAAAGATCCATGATAAAGTGGAAATTTAAGAACTTATGTTGGGAAAAAGCGACTTGAAGCACCTTGGTATTGCTTGAAGTATATACTCCAGTATATACGGGGGGGGGTACGTTGCTTTCCAGGAGGAGTTTCAGGGAAAACTGGCCCACATTTATGTTTCTGTCGGACAATGTCGAATCCAGGATTTGGGAGGGGGTGCGGAGGTCATAAAAATTTGTATTGTCGTGACCTTATGGCTTATGTAAGTCAAAACATTTTAACTCTACTCACCTGACAATAAGAATCATAGAAGACACTATAATAATATAATAAAAACACAATGAAATAACTAGCCAAAAAATGTTTTCGACTGCTTTAACGCTACAAATACGAGTGGAATGACTGCAAAAGCGGGAAAATTTTCAACCCTGTCAAACCAGAAAGCAATGTTGCCACATTTTATTTTTTTAAAAATATATAAATAACAAGCAGGTGTAGTGATTTGAAAAAAAATCACGAATTTTGGTTTAGTTCTGGGGGCTGCAGCTCCCTAGCACCCCCATGGATACGCCACTGCTGTCGGAAGAATACCTCCAACAGCCAGCCCGACTGCAACAAGCAATGCGTTGCGGAACCTCGCGCATCGGTTTACCAGTTTTTGAATAATGCTGGTTAAAAGCACTCCTGAATTTAGAACTCACAACTTCCGATTGAAGTCCTTTAGCCCTGGTTGAAGTGTTAACTGAAAGGAAATTTTATGAAAATTAGCTATATAGCAAACCACTGAAATCTTTCATGTCATGAAGGTTTTTTAAACGTATTTTGTTTATTGATGTTGGAAAATGTAAGAGTCTGCTCAACACTAAGATTTTATTATGAAACTGGCAATTAAGAGGACCCCTGTAAAGCAAGTATGAAAATAACAATACTTTTTGAATAGTATACACCTTTATAACACGCTGATAATAGAAATTTGAAAAATAAAGTTTGAATCCCTGTAAAAGCAGAAACTTTGCGCGCTAATCTCAAGATTGTTTATCTTTAACACTTTTCCTATATCCAAACATTTTCTTTTAAGCCACTTACATGAGAAATACAAACAAGATTTGACATTGTTGTCCAGCTACTATTTGACATCTGCTTAACAGTATTTTTTAGATGCTAATACACCGTCCTTTCTGTTTTATAAGAAGAAAAAAACAAACTACTTCATCCGATAAATATCACCAGTTCTCTCAGAAGCTTCTCTTTCTTTATGAGAAAGTTAGATAGTTAAAGGAAGATCAAGTGCTTCCGAATGTAACAGTATTTTCATTTTTAAGGCATCGTCTTTCAACTTTATCCACAAATTGAATGAAGAATTACGTAACATCGAAGAGTAACTGGTTGATAATGTTCTACTTAAGATTAGTGAGTGCAAAATTATTCGCTATTAACCACTTTCGTTGACTAGACTGGGTGACTACTTAGGATTATAGGACTGAAGTCTATTTGGATATCTCTTAAAACAACAGATGACGGTTTGCTTCAATACAGCTATGTGTTTTTAGTAGAGAAAATATTAGACGGAGACGCGGTGCTTAAAAAAACGAATCTTCTCTTTGAACGATGTTGTCTTCTATTTAAATAAAAAAAAACCTATCTAGTTAATATTTTCTGATACATCTTGTCTTAAAATAAGATAATATATAACGACTTGCTTCAATATAGGTATGTGTTTGAGAAGAGAAAATGGTACGGAGACATGGTGTTTAAAATAACGAATCTTCTCTTTGAACGATGTTGTCTTCTATTTAAATAAAAAAAACCTATCTAGTTAATATTTTCTTATACATCTTGTCCTAAAATAGGACGATAGATTTGGTCTTAAAATAAGAATTAAAATTTATGCAAGATGATTTTGAAATAAGATTTGTCTAAAATGGCGATTATATAACTTTCTTTAATTCTATTAAAATTGATGACACTCGCTTCCAAAATCCAAAAATATTCAGTGTTCGATTGATTTCTCATTTCTATGTTAATTTTAAATATTACAGAAGAAACTAAGCTAAAACTTAAAAGTTTTTGACGTTCTGAGCCCGTCCCGTTTCATGCGAATTTACACTCGAAATTTCATGAACTACATTAAACGCGTTTGTTATTACAAGTTCTTTAATTTTCATTTTTAACATTTCAATTGTCGATTTTTTTAAATCGCTATTTAGGTGCAATTTTCGTAAATAATCCAAACTTAAACGAAACTACTTTAAACGAAACAAATTGTCATTTATGTATACAACGCTATAATAGTATGATGTAATTCACTATAAAAGTAAGAGGTAAACGCACTAGCCAGAGGAAATCGCAGGATGCAGCAGAAAGTAGATAGGAAGTAGATAAAAAAGTATCAGATAGTAGATAGAAAGTAGTAGGAACAACAGAATATAGACAGAAAGTAGTAGTCATCGCGGGATTCGCAATTAGAAGGTAAAAGATAATATGATATTGTGAATTCCAAGTTTTCTTTTATTTAAATAAGTAACAGATCTGTTATCTTATAGGTATAGGAGATAATCACAATCATTAAATAATTTTAAAAATCACTTTCTCAGTGGTGTAGCGCTAGGGGGGCAAGGGGGTATAGATGCCCGGGCGCCAGTTTTAGGAGGCGCCATGGAGTCGAAACATTACTTCTTTTATGCCATTTTTAAAGCAAAATATGATGAGGGAATGTAAAAATAATACCTTACCCCCCGGCGCCATTTACGCCTGTTAAGCCTCTGATGACGACTGGAATAAAAAATATCATTTTATTTTCCGGGCGCCACTACTCTTGTTACGCCACTAGACATGGTGAATAAACGTTAATGCATTTATGTCATTTTTTAAAGTCAAATACGATAAATGGGCGAAAAAATGACATGCCCCGGGCGCCGTTTACACAAGCCAAGTCACTAATGATGACGGAGGAGGCGGGGCGAAAAAGCATATTATGACCCAGTCGCTACTTACCCTAGCTACGCCACTTCACTTTCCATTCATGTGTTTCCTTGTATAATCACGGTATTTTGAAATAAATCCGTTAAAATCTCAACGTCAAAAGTCTCAAAAGGAAGTTTTTTGGATTATTTAATTATAGATTAAGCATATTGATGAAACTAAAAATACTAACTAATAAAATAAATAACCGGTCAATAAATATAAATTTAAATAAAAATAAAAACAAATTTAAAGACATCGGATATAAGTATAATTCCCATGATCGTAGTTTTAAGTGAAATACTTCTCAAACGCTTCTAGTTCGAGAGTGCATAGATACTTAAGAAAGAGAAATAAACAAATGGAGTGTTCATAATGATGATTGATAATAAATAAAATAGTTTTATAATATTTAACACTATTAATAACATTTATTTATGCCGTTGTTTTGTTAAAGGTACCAAAATTTTAAAATGAATGCAATTTCCTTATTATTTTTGCTAAATAACTTTGAAAAGTCTGAGAAAAGCACATACTGTTGAAGCGGCAGTAACTCCCAAAACTTTGCTACATTTGCATTTCTTGGGAGAAAGAAAAGCTTCTTTAATCTAATCAATTACTGTAACAGCTAAGCAGTGTCAATGCTTCAAAATCCCAAGATTTTAATAAAATTACACTACTTTGTAATTTCGATTTTAAATGGAAAAACTGTACTTAAAATATATTTGTTTACTTAAAAACATCGCATTCTTTGGAAGGAAACAATACTTTTTTATCTAATCAGTCATTGTAACATCTAATAATGTATATACATCTAATATGATATATAAATAATATTTTAAAAGCTCAAAATTTTGATAAAATTGCACCATTTTGGCATTTTGATCTCAAGTGGAAAAATCATACAGAATTATTAACAACCATAATGTTTGACAGTTAAATCTTATCGGTTGGAAATGCACTGGCTTTGAATACGATACTATCGCAGCTGAAAAAGAAGTTACTCCAAACATATTAGAGCATAACGATATATTTATTTTTCTCATTTTACATTCGGCATATGAATGAAATGTGAGAAAATCGCCATTCGAGTCTATTTACCCCAACATACGATAACTACACGGGATAGAAAAGAGATTAAATGAGGGAAAACATTTCTTTTTCTCAGCAGCGGAACAGGCTTAAAAATCGATTATGTTTATTCATATTCGCTTTTGAAAAGGTCAAAAGAAGTGCTAAAAATAATATTTTCCCAAGATCGTGACTTGTAGTGTTTGGCACTTCCTTTCACGAACGTGCAACACGTTTTGTTGTGTGTATGTTACGTGACTCGTGACTACATTTTCTATATTTAATAAGCTTAAAATGGATAGCATAATTTTCCAAACCTACGTCACAGCCAAGCCATTGCTATAGTATTTTCTGAAAGTTACTTATAATTAGAAATTAGCGGAGATAATAAGGTATTTTAATAAACGAGTTTCTTTTCTTAAAGTTGTAGTAATGACTACAACCTTTAGAAACTTTCAAATTAAAAATACAACCTTTATTAACTGGAAAGGGATAATAATGCCTTTGAAATTCTTTGACTAAAATTCCTAGGCATGAAATCATTTGTTTTAAGAGTCACAGTAAAATAGAAATTATTCTATTACTAATTAAAGAGGTTGAAATGTGACGTAACTTTTATGGTACATACCTCTATATTTCAAGCGTTCAGATTCCAGTCTAATAAATGTGTTATTTTAATCTTGTAATTATCGTTCATGTATAACAACCAATAAACCATGCCTCCTTTTATTCTCCTATCTATTTATTACGATAGGAATGCGTTATAATGTACTATATTTTATAGCTAGGTTATAAGAGTAATAATTTCTTACTAATGATAGTAATAATGTCATAAATAGACGTTGTAATGATGGTAAAATTATAAAGCGTTATTTATTTCATCCTCACGAATGATGTGAGAAATTTCTAAGAGGAAAGGGCGCTTTGAGAAATGGAAAATTTATTTAGAATTCTAACTGCAGTTCTAAGCAATACCCTGTGTTTGGCGTAGCATGGGCAATTATTATCGCTAAACCAACCCGACAATTAACATAAGAGAAAGGGACTGTATTTTACTTTGAAGAGAATAGAATTCTATTTGATTGTGATTATAATTTGACGGCAATCATCATCTTATTAGTAGAACTATATCATTGTTTTTGAAATTATAATTTATTAATGTATTAAGATTTTTCGTGATTGTAATGTGATAATGGGATATGAAAATAGCAGTTTTTATTTACTTGGCATTTAATTATGAAGTGTCTTAATGTCCTATTCACATTTTATAAGAAGACAGACGTACAGCTTTTATCTTTCTTTTCTTTTCATGTTTTACAAATACATGTAATTTACTTCTAAGAAAGATTCTTGTATCTTTCTTATAAGAAATACATATATTCAATCTACTTCTTAAAATAATCTCTTTTATCCTTCTTTTTACAAGAATATATAACTTATTTCTATGAAAGATAGCATACTTCTACAGATATGTGTAATCTACTTCTAAGAAAGATATCTTAGTATTACTTTCTAAGAGATTGTTCGCAGGCATTTATCTGCTTTAAAAATATTTTTAAATTAGTGCAGAGGAATATAATTAATTATCAATTTACAATTGCAGAAAAGAAATAATGTTTCAATGACTTGGAAAATTTACTGGCGTCTGGTTTTTAATTGCGAAAAATTCTATATAAGAATTTTGTCTCCTCATATAATCCAGATTAATTCCTCAAAAATCTATTATGCAATCTAAAGAAGATAATGCATATTACACATTCTACGAGCATGAAAACTAATTATTTTAATTAGGTTAAATTTTATTTATTTATACGAACTACGTTACTACCTCAATATAAATTCCCTATGATGCAAAATACAGTATTAATACTGATATACTTTCTGATAAAATGTATAAATTTTTAATCTCTATTTTCTCTTTTTTGTTTAGCAATTTTAAAAGAGTTTGTCATTTTTTTTTCAGACTTCGATGCTTTGTGGAATAGGCTTCAGCAACGATTAGATGATCAAAGAGGTACTGAACTGAACTTTGAAATACCAGCCTTTCTATGCACCGACGACACGACAACTGTCAGTAGTTGAGAAGCGAATTTTCTTCAGACATTTATGAGAATTCAAGTTCATGAAGTTGAAATGTAACAAGTTCTACTTGAAACTTTGCTTAGGAGAGCAATGTTTCACGAAAATGTTATGTTCTTCATTGAAAAAAATATGAAAATTTTATTCTTCTTCATCTTGTGACAGGGTTCTGGATGCATATCAAAGAAGATATTGGTTTAATTCCGTTGAAGTACATGTTAATATTCAGGAGCTCTTAGTAATCATTGCTGTCAAAACGGTTATCGTTTTCTTGTTGTGATAATCTATGCCATTTTATTATTCATTAAACATATAAATATCTTAAACTACGCAAAGTTATTTTAGTTAGATTTTTATATTTATTTCCTTTCCAATTCTTTTACTTAAGCACATAAAGTAATAATAAATGTTTTATAATTTCAGATTCATAAACAAATTCTGCTAAATGAGTAGTTTTAAGGTGTGTTTCAGCACATGTATTAACTAAACTTTCATTTTGGTTAATATTTTATTAATACCTAAAACTTAATTTCATCATACTTTTTAAAGTTTTCTAAAAGAGTTTGATAGTGAATCTCTTTTCTGTCAAAATTTACTAAAGCTTTGATATCCTTCCTTTGGATCAGTCATGCTTTTTGCAAGTGAGCAGAGCATTAGAAGCCTCAGAATAATTCAAATAGAAGAATTCTCATTTTAGTAAAAACATTTTTCAATTTTATTTTCTAAAACAAACGGAGCAGATCAAGTTACATTCTCGGATCTTCGAAATGAGACCTGTTTTTGTTTTCTTTAGAAAAAGATGGTTATATACATACACGGCATATAGTTAAGTAAGTGTTGTTAATCGGAACTTAAAAGTTTTTCATTTCTGAGAACGAAAATAAGATTAAAAAAGAATCAAAATAAATTAAGTTACATTTTATCTTTGCTTTCCGTCGTATGATTTCTATCTTTCCCGATCTTTTCCGATCTAGAAAGAGGCAGATCATTCCTTTCTCTAGAGTCGGACTGAAAGGATATACATTATTCTCTATGAATAACTCCTTTTCTGAAAAAACAATACGATAAATGATTTTAACTTATTCACACGTTTTCCACTCTTATTCTCAATTACCTTTCACTAACCAAGATCATTAAATCTTTTACTTCAAATCTGCAAATTCGCGATATTTTCTACTCTGTTGAAAATAACTGCGAATCTTTAAGAAATAATTAATTATTCCAATGCTGTAAAGTTGGATTGATGCGAAAATAAATATTCACTCCTAAATTTGAAGGAATTCGCTTTTTATTTCAATTTTCGTGTGTAATCTAAAAAGTTTCTGGACTAGTTTCAATACAAAAAGTCATTCTTATTATTCTGAGAGTAATTAGAATTAAAAGATTTTTAAGCTATAGTTATCAAACTGATACTGTTATTTTATAGAAATATCGATAAAATATAGTACAGAATCTTTGTTATGTTCACAAACTCTTAATATTAGTCATTTTCATATTTCATTTGTAGCATTTATTTCAATTTAATAACAAAGTGATTTTTGCGGAAAAGTTTTATGTTGACGGTTTTAAATAATGCTGATTATTCTGAAAGTAATCAGAATGACGTAAAGAACTTTTACGTCTTAATTATGAGGCTATCATATTCGAATGATGGAAATATCGGCTGCAACAATCAATATAATACTTTATTTTGACGACTAAAGAATGTTTTATTTTAGCTATCTTTAAATATAAATTATTCATTGTTTTATAATTTTAATTTATCATTATCAATAAAAAATTGATACACTTTTTAAAATTGGAATCTTTATAATTATCTGCACTGCGTTTCTTTGATAAGCGTATGTAAACATCCAAAGTAACTATCCAAAAATCACCACCACCTTTTCATCAGAGATCATTTATCTACCAAATAAAAGGAAATTGAGATAGTGAATAAATCTCGTAGTTTAAGTTTTGAAATAAATATGTCCCAAATTTTCTTGATAAATTTTTAATTATTTTGACACAAATATTTACTTTAGAAAAGATTTTACTTTGTACACATTTTTAAAAATAAGATAATACTTTATATCTAACCTTCAGAAAAACAGCTTTGGCAACAACTTCTATTATTTTTCTTAGTTCTAGCCATATTTAGTGAAAAAAAATATTTTGAAGTATGTTTGATACCTCATTTACTTAAATAAAAAATAGTACGAATGTAAATACATAAATTATGCATGCGATATCACTGAAACTTATTTCATAATACAGCTGAATAAATATATCCTCATCATTCTTTCAAATAGATCTCCAGTCTTTTCACTTGAATTGATACCTTATAAAAGCATGAAAACTTTATGCATCTTCAACTTTTGTTGTTTTAAGTCTAATATATATGCATATACTTATGTAATACACAGGGCTACTATAAAAGATTCATTCATTTTCAAGACGATATGTATTCAAAAATATTACACGTAAAAATATGTGTGATGTATGAAAATAACCGCAAACTCATAAAGTTTTTGACAATTCACTCTACAAATGTTCTATGTGCGCCCTCTGGGCCACACAACACACGTCCAGGTGGTAGTCGAACTCGTTCCACACATTTTGTAGCGTCATTCTATCAGTAGTCAAGTCATCTATGCCGCATAGATCCCTTCCCTGAGCTCTTCTAATGTTTTTGATAGTGGGGGTACAAAAACAAGGTCCTTAATGTGCCTCGAAAGAATGAAGCAACAAGGCGTTAAATCAGGTGGCCTGGGGAGGGGCACGTGAACGCATATTCTGACACACAAAAACTCTTTTCTTGCTTTGTCTCTATTTTGGGAGATACTAAAAGATATTGAACTCGCGTTGCTTCCTGGTGCACCCAATACAAACTTGATAACTTGATGAGTTTGCGGTTATTTTCATATATCACTCATCACCAAATTTATATCTGTATCAAATTTTGGTTGCAGTCAGAAAGAAAGAAGATGTCCAAAATGCATAGGGAAAACTAGGGATACTTTACCCTACGTGATTTTCTCAGATTGTGAGATAATTGGAAATTTGTGTGTGCCATCCCTATTTGACTCTTGATCATGTGGTCTATTGGAGGGTATTTTCATTCCAATCTGACTAAAGCCATCGTAATGGTATGTAGGTAAATATGTTTTGGGGGCCCAAAAGTAAATGATCACTTTTTTATTCCTCATTGGATTAGAATTTTACTCTTGAAAATATGATGAATTAAATATTTCTGAGTTTTAAGCATATTTCTAGCTTTAACTTGATATACGATGTTATGCGGTATCTTAATTCCAAGTGGTTTAATTTTTAGATTATTTAGAAAAAATCAAGTTAGGGTTACTTGACCCTAAAACGTTAGGGATACTTGACCCTATCAAAAGCTATTGCAGCTTCGACGTCGTAGCCGACAGAAGCTCATTTTGTGGTTGGGATCAGTTTTCTGGTGCGTGGAGTTTGTCGGTGATATGGCAACTCAAATATAGAGTATAATTAGTTAAAAAATTTTGTTAGTAATTATGTAATGAATAAAATTTCTTTTTAATATGATAATTTCAAATAATGTAAATAATTATTTTAGTAAGAATTTTAAAAATAATTGAAATTTAATTCATCTACTTTTTTCTCTCCTGGGAAAGAAAGATTTATTTATGTATTTATTATTTTAATAAAATTCTTCTAATTCGCTCGAACTATTTGTCATCATTTGGTTTTATTTAACATTCCGCCATTTCTGTTGAGTTTGTCATTCTTCCTTCATTTGAATTTTCTCCTAAAATATATTTTTTTATTTCTCTTTAAATATTAAAAGAACCGAGAAAGTCTATTAAGCTTCTCAATTTCCTGTGTTGTACAACATATTTAGATCTTTTTTTGCGTTTTGATGCTATTCCGGATTTTTTTTTTCCATAACCGGCAATTCTTCAACAAGCTAATGATGTTGCTAGGTTTACAGTTCCATTGCTGTAATTTTTTCGTTTAATTAAATTAATATTTTAATTCTTTATTAAATTTTGAACTAATTTAATTTAATAACTAGATTTAATTTAAATGACTTAACTAATTTAATTTAATAGCTAGATTTAATTTAAATGACTTAACTAATTTAATTTAATAACTAGATTTAATTTAAGTGACTTAACTAATTTAATTTATTAACTAGATTTTATTAACTGCATTTTATAGTAACCATATTATTTAATTTTTAATATTAGTTTCATTAATATTATTTCATAATAAAGCCTTTCTTAATTAAGTAGTTTTAACCTAATATCTGAATTTCGCGTACATATAAATTATCAAAAGAATTTACTTTTTTATTATTAATTACTGTTAATTATTTTCCTCTTTGCATGTAGGGCCAAGTATCCCTACTCCTAGGGTCAAGTATCCTACTCCTAGGGTCAAGCATCCCTAGCTTAGAATCAAGTATCCCTAAGGTTAGAGATACTTGAGTACATAAGTACATTTCTCATTCTTAAAAGCAAATCCTTTTATGATGCTAGCATTTCAAATATTCGAGAAATATAAGAAAACGTAAAAGTAGGGTCAAGCATCCATAGTTTTCCCTATATCAGTGGTCGGCAAACCGCGGCTATTTAGCTACTTGAGTGCGGCTCTACTACGAATCGATTTCGAATACGTGCGGATTTACCACTGTATGCTAAAACAGTAATAGATAGAACAGTCAAAATGTCTTCTAACATTATTTATTCTTCTAATATTAATAATTCTCTATTGAATGCCATTCACAACATTCAATAGCTGTTGAAGAATCATGAGACATAAATGAAACAGCGCAAGTTTTACGTTTTGTTCAATTTATTTCGTCTACAGGTCCTAAAAAAGAACTTTTAGGATTAGTGCCACTAAGACGTTAAGCATGTGGCGAGGATATTTGCATATGCTTTCATTGAATACGTAGAGAAAGTTAATTTTCAACTCGATAGAATTGTTTCAGTTTCAACAATGCGCGAAAAGTATCACCGTAGTGAGTTTTGTTTCTATTTTGAGGAAAAAAGTTAATCAGGAGATATACTTGCTTACCATTGCATCATTAATCAAGAAGCATTGTGTACGCAGAAATTCCCAGAAGAAAGTTGTTATGTTATACAATTGGTGATCAAAATTGTCAACACAATTGTAGCTATTTTCCATCACCAATTTAAGGAATTTTTAGATGAAATAGAGAGTGAATAAGCAGATCTTCTCAGTGGCGTAGCTAATGGAAGGCGGCGGGCACGGTCCGGAACGGGCGGCACTTCGAAAGGGGCAGTAAAATCAGTCGTGAGCGATAACAATTTTATTACTAAGAAAAACAGTGACATTAGCTCAATCATTGTGTATAATAAAGTAATGTTTAATTTGCATTTTTCGCCTTTTGTCGGTAAATTACTGGTGTATTAAAAAAGGCTATTGATGTGCGCGCGTTTTCTCAACATATCTGCAGAGATCAATGGCGTCAAACGACGAATTACGTTACTAATAAAATGAGGGGTTTTCCCCTCTGGAATTTATTTTTTAATTTTGAGGTTTATGTGTGAGGACGACATATTGCAAGTTCGCCCCGGGCGCAAAAGTTGTAGCTACGGCACTGGATCTTCTGCTACACAATAAGGTACTTTGACTTTCAAGGGGAAACGTTTTATAAACGTCTCGATTCCTTATTATTAGAAATTAAAGCATTTCTCCTTGAGAAGGATGTTGACTATTCTCAACTAACAGACGATATGGAGATCCAAAAAATTTTATTGGATGGTAGACGTTCTGTCTTATCTAAATAATCTTAATCGTAAACTTCTGAGGAAAGGAAACAAAATTTTTACGATGTTGGAAGAAGTCATTTCATTTGAAAACAAATTACCCCCTTTTTTATTCAAGGTTTTGAAAGGGAAACATTAATTCATTTTCCAAGCCTGCTGAGACATCGCAAAAAAATACTAAAACGGTAATTGACATTTAATATTTCAAAACAACAATTTTAAATATGGGGGAAGCTTTTTTACGGAGGTTTCAGGAATTCAGAAATAGCAAATGCTGACATATATAATATGATTGAAGTCTTCTTCCTTTCATACTGACGTTGGCGCTTTTAAAATGCAAATACTTTAGTTAAGAAACGAAGAATTATTTAACTCCAAATTTGAAAGCCTTAATGCTGTTCTGGAAAAATATGAAAAAATAAATGTGATTTTAGTTCACAGCAAATTGTTCTGCTTTGAAAGTCCTGGAGAACGAAGACAGAATAACATTTTCAACAACAAGAGCAGTCGGGAATAGTATTCTTGACTCGCATGATCAGTTTTAAAAAACTAGTATTTGCTGTTCTCTCACTCTTTATCCCTACACATTCATGTGAACAATCTTTTTTCAAACATGAACGTTATCAAAAGTAAATTGAGAAATCGTCTTATTGATGAAAATCTAGAATCTTTATTGAACTTAAAAATAACGATATGAAAACCTGGTTTATCAAAATTTTCCAACGTTATGTAAGGTCATTGTTCACATTAAATGCTCGTTTCGTCAAGTTCTTATTTTAATGCAAAAATATTTTTTCTCAATAATTAAGATTATCATTATATCTGATTTTATTTAATGGTAGTAGCTATTTTAAACCGACTTCTACACTGTAAAAAAAATCCCGTAAAATTTACGGTTTTAAACTGGCAGCTGGGTTGGTTGTGCAAAACCGTAAAAGTTACGAAGTAAATCCGTAGGCACAACGGTTTTTTACCATATAGGAACAAGTTTTTCCCGTAAAAGTTACGAAGTAAATCCGTAGTCACAACGGTTTTTTACCGTATGAAATTAAGTTTTCTCCGTAAAAATTAAGTCATCGAAGTAAGTGACGTCATCGACTGAGTTGAGTTGTTTTTCGCCTTCTGTTCGAGTTGAAATGTGCCGATGTGTATTATCAATTAGGAATATTAATTAATCAAGGTTAATTAATAATTTCACTTAGTTTAATTAATATAATTCTTAATTGAACTTACTTGGACGATTCCGATGCAAGATGGTGACAAAACTTCTAACTCCTCCGAGCTGGGGATCGAAACCGCGTTCAGAGAAATAAAAGGCAGTCGCTCTAACCACTAGACCACCTGAGACTTCATAAAATGAAGTAAAAATAATCTATTTGAGTTTTAAAGTCACTATAGCTCTAGTGGCGCCACCTAGTGGTGTAAAAATCAACTATTGCCAGAACACGTGTTTTAAGGTTAGCTTTCATGAGTGACAACAGGTTACTGCAACATGTGTAAACAATAGCGGAGATGGAACCCTATTAAAAACATGAAATGAATGCAATAAAATTACATTTAAGAAAAGGGAAAGTTATCATACGGAAAGCAATACCGTATGACGAAAAATAGAATTTGAACTGACGGTTTTAAACCGTTTATGGCTGGAGCGGAAAACGGTGAAAAACTGTTTTGTCAACAAAACAGCTTTAAACAGTGAAATATACGGAAAAAGTCCGGGAAAAAACGGATATTTTTTACAGTGTAAAAACATGGTTCTTGAGAAAAGAAATTTGGCTCTCAACAGAAATCTTAATCGTTTCACTGCTGATCTTTAGCTCTTTTGACTAATAATTATTAACTAACTGCATTTGAACTTCGACCATTATGAATAGGCTTGAACATTTTACAGTGAAGATTCGATAGCGAGGGCATTTAGGGGATCGAAAAGAAAATGATGGAGACGAAAAGGGAATTTAACTCGCCCCGTTCCACAGGAAGCTGATATAATTTGAAAAGTTCACCAATGGTTATGCTTAATATGTTCATTGCTTACATGAAATTTCGTAAAAAGAGCACGTAATATTCTGGAAGATATAAAGGTTTCCTTAAAAAATCCTAAATTTTTCCGCATGTTTTTTGCTTATAAAATGCAGAGTTTTCAACCAATTTATGCAAAATTTACAGAATACTCAACAATATATTAGAGAGGCATTGTATTAAGATTTGAATTAAATTCTTTGAATATTAGAGGAAATATGAGTATTTGTAGCAAATAAATTTTAAGTGCGCATGTGTGAAATATGGCATAGCTTTACTTTCATTATTTCAAAGCCAGATATATAGGGCAAATTATATAAAAATTCTGGTTAAATACATTTAAGATTCAGAAAAATATCGGCATTGCAATGAGCGGAATTTCTGTTTCTATCTGAGAGAAACAAAATTATGAGAAGTCTTAGACAAATTGTTTTTTAACTTGAATTTTCAAATAATTTGATAGAATATTATTAAAGATGAATATGCTGAATACCCAGCATACTTATGAATAAAATATATAATTTAAATTACAGTTCGACGAATACTATTAGAAGATTCAAGATTAAAAATTATCAATTTGTGGAAAAACCTTCATCGTTTTGTTTCTCTTATAAAGAAACAGAAATCTAATGTTTTTTCTAAATCTTAATGGTATTCAACTGGAATTTATGTATAAGTTGCCCTACTGGCTTTGAAGTTGTGAAAAAAAATTACGCTAGATCTCGAAAAATCGCAGTAAAAACTATTTACTACAAATACTCATATTTCCTCTAATATTCAACATATTTACGACAAGTTTTAATACAATACTTCTGTAGTAACATATTGTCGAGTGTTCTGTAAGTTTCGTAGAATTTGGTTGAAAACTCTGCATTTTATAAACAGAAAACGTTGAAAAAAAATTTGGAATTTTTAAAAAAATCTTTATATCTTCCCAAATTTAAGAGCTGTTTTTACGAAAACGCATGCAAGCAATAAGCATGTTAAGTATAACCATCGATGAAATTTGTAAATCTTTATCAGCTTTGTGTGAAACGGGGTGAATTGAAATCCCCTTTCGTCTTCATCAATTTCTGTCCGGTCCCCTAAATGCCCTAGTGACCGAATCTTCACTGAAAAATGTGAGTTCAAGCCTATTCGTCATATGGTCGAAGTGCAGTTCCTCGAGCCTTTCTGGAGAAATTCGAAAAAATGTGTAAATCCAAAAGAGTTCGGATACATTTGATCATATAGTGTATGTCAAACTCCACAGTAACATTGAAATAAACAGCTTGTAAATAACACAAACATTGACAATAACTCTATTCTCGACTATAACATCAATATACAGCAACAAGTCCTTCTCGGCTTGACTAAATATACATCAACCTTGAAACTTTAAAGTTTCGCAAAAACAAAGGGTGAAAGTGACCCTAATTTCGAAGGAGAAGCCCTAACTCGACTTTTTCTCGTCTCTGTTCAGCGTCTGCACTTAACTCTGACTGAGAATGCCTCCAAATGCCTCATTTACCCCTTTCTATAGTCTCCAACCTTTTTTCATACCTCTTTTTTATACCTATAAACGAAGTGTAAAAAGAGGAAGTATTATAATCGTCAAAAAATTCAAATTCGAGATTTTAATGTATCTCCACATTTTAGACCTCCTAGAATAAAAAAATGTATATATTATTTTTGTACTAACAAGTCTATAATATATGCACCACTTGATAATGATTTGCCATATTTTGGAAAGTTTCACTATATCATAATCATAGAACATTCCTGGCTTATCACTGAAAAACTATTCAATGCGATGTCTGCAGTCCTCCAGAGAATTGAAATTCTTTCCCTTTCGCGAATCTTGAAAACAGAATAGTCGGATAGTGCCAAGTCAGGAGTATATGAAGGGTGTTTGAGCAAAAAATCGCGTGTGGAAATACGTTCCAATTAAAGTTTACTCTTAATTTACAGGGTACTCAAACACCAAGACGACTACCGAAGCTAAATCGCATCAAACGCTCATAAATGGCTGAATTCAACTCTTTGCTGTTTCACGAGTGGTAATGCGTTGATTATTTGTGATCAGCGCCTTTATTTTGTCGTCATCAATCGCAGATGGCGTACCAGAACGTTGCCGTTTCAAACGTGAAATTCGTCCCGTCAGAATTTCACAGACCATTTTGTGCACTGTTTTTTTTTTTTTTTTTTTTTTTCCATTTACAGCATTGTTTCCGTAAAAGGCTCGCGCGTTTTTCGCGGCTTGAAAAGTATTCTTGCCTGCGCAGTAATAAAAAAGCATTAAATGCCGAAAATGCACTTTTTCGTTATCAATGTTTACACTGACACCAAGCAAACACAGTTCAACCAATGTTGATGGTGAATAGATACAAATATTAACGAAAGCACCACCTTTCAGAAAATATCTCATTTCAAAGACTGATAACAGCAATTCAGCTTCTATACAATACTATCTGAAAACAGTGGAAACTTTCCAAACAGCCTCAATTTATTTTTGTGACTTAGTTTTATGACAGCATTGTTAGTGACTGCTTGTTTCGTGGCTTTTTCCGTCAAAAGACACAGGAGAGAGATAGATCCATAGAGGTTTAATATTAGTCATTCTCAAAATTACCGAAGTATGTTCTTTACGGAAGATAGTAGAATGGAGTGGTTCCCGGGGTCTTATTCTTGCTTTCAGACCTCGGTTTTTAATTATGATAAACTCTATTATTAACCATAAATTCATATCCAGTGAGTTAATTCAACGATCAAACCAATAAATTACGAACAGTATGTTAGTTATTTATAGAATTAACTTAACTTGCCAAAAAGCTATCCTTGGAATGGAAATTTTTGTAAAGAGATATACAATGAAGTTTTAATTGGTTGTGAATTACAGTTTATCCAATTGAGAATATAACTTACTGAGATACGAACTATTGCCATGAGAATAGGCTTTCGAATCTAGGTAAATCAACTATCAGAATAAAGTGACTTATACTTGTTGAGATGATATGACAGCTAAAGTCACATTTTAAATAAAGGGTGGTCATAAATTCTTGAACCCATTTGAAAAATTAATAAAGAAAACTAATAATGTTACAACTGCTTTTTTAAAAAATGAGAGAGCAAATAAAAAAAAGTTTTTTCAGATAGGTGGCGTACCATTACGGCGTTCTAAATTTTGCTACAACGAGAGATTTCCATAAGCAATGGCTACTGATCAGCAGAAGCCTATGCGCGTTTTCTTGTTTCCTTTTTAGTTTTTTTTAATATCTCGAAAACTATTCAGTTTTCGAATTACAATTGATTTTATAAATTAAAGCGTGTAAAATTCCCGACAAATGCGTGTTTTTATTTTCCTTCTAGCTTTAATGGTTTCACAGATAATGACTCTCAAAAATGGGAAATGTCCAATAATTTACGACCACCTAGACCACTGTAACGGAGCGTTAACTATCTGAAAAAAAATTTAAAGAATGCTCTCTCATTTACAGAAAAAAACCGTAGTTGTAACATTATTATCTTTTTTTTTTTTATTTATTTTTGAAATGGGTCCAATAATTTATGACCACCCTGTATAACAGCAATTAAAATTCCGAATGTAGATTATTGCAGACCGCAAAAAGCATTAAAGTATCAAATAAGGGCATTTTTATACTTCGTATGTGATACATTAATTAAATTAGCTCATATTAAATACAAATAAAAACTTTTAAAATCAACTACTTTCTTTAAGTAATCTATAGCAAGTTAACTTAATTCATTAGAGTAAAACAATGAATCATGTTATATTTAGAAACTACACACCTGTAAATCAGGAAACAATTTTAGGCAAGTAATTCATACTTCTTTCTCTCAGTAAGAGCTGAATTACAGTTACTTGGCAAATTTAATTGTTGTTTTTTTAATTTAAATATTTCAATGTAAACTTCAATCACAATATTAAATAAATGTCTGAGCGTAACTTTTAAATATTTGGTTATTTTCTTTTATATTCGTTATATTGTAACTCTTTCGCAGTGAATGCATCAAAGAAATATTCGTGGTATTTATTTATCTATCTACCAAATAAACAACTTTAGGGTATATAATTTTAATCTTGGGTGAAAAGTCTGAAACTAACTAATACTAAATAATTTCATTGTTACTGTTTAACTTTTATACGTTCTAGAAAAGTTCCACTGCTGTATCCATTTGTAATTCTTTCGAGTTCTTTCAAAAGTTCTGTAATACAAATGCATTTATCACAGAATTCAAACTATTTATCTTTACTGATGCAATACACAAGCAAGGCTTATCTAAATGGTCGATTTTGTAGAGCTTTCAGAAGTTTGGTTCAGATGTGAAATTGCATAACTTAATTCGGTTTCTGAGAACTATATATTTCACAGTCTTTTTCTCTCAGTTTGATTGGTTTATATGGTTTGATGGAGCAAGCTGTACAATTGAAAATATTGCGTCAAATTCAAGGTACAAATGTCAATCTGTTTTATGAAAAAAAACCAAAAAAGGAATGAAGACACGTCATAAAACCTAAGTAATGGCTAAAAAATGTGAAATTTTATGAATTTTAAAAACCGCGGAAAAATACAATGTAGAAAAATTACTAAATTTAAAAGTATGAAGTTCTAATAAAACACGTTTAACCCTTAAAGGCCCAGTGTTGGCTTTAAGCAACATACTCAATTTTGTCTACTAAAATCTTGAGAATAAAACTGAAGCTCTAGTGCCTGTTGTTGCCAATAGACTACATACTGAAATTTTTATTAAATCATTTTACAACATATAGATGGCAACCTCAGTGCTCATAAAAATTAAAATTAATTTTTATTTTTCACTTGAGGCTGTATCTTTTTAGCTTTCTTTATACGCTTGAGAATACCAATACCATATTTTATGTGCTTGATATACCAAATGTGTGTGTGTGTGTGTGTGTGTGTGTGTGTGTAATATTTTAATTTCTTAACTTGCAAAAAATACTATACTAAAAATACTATTTTTCAACGTGCACAATTCAATAAACGTGTACAGCTCGATGGTGAATCAGACAATACGTTTATAACCGCTTTGTATACATTGGCAGAACACTGTGAATATGGTGTATTACACTCCGAACTCATTCGGGATAGAATTGTGGTTGGCATACGCGACAAGAATCTAAGTGAAAAATTACAGTTTGACGCCGACCCTACTTTGACAAAAGTTATTGAAAGGGTTCGGCTCAGCGAAGTGGTCAAGGAACAACAGGAAAAATTGATCGAAAAGGACAATGCGTCCGTTGGCGCTATCTCGCCAAATAAACCGGCAAAATTTCTGAAACAGAAACCAAGCTCGGGGGCAAGGAAAGAAAGTGTGAACCCGATTTCCATAGGAAAAATACTGAAAATGAATCCCGCTTGCCTGGAAAATGTAAATGGTGCGGCAAAACAAAGACATGATAAAAGATGTGTACCGCTAGGGATGCCAGATGCAGACAATGTTCCAAAATAGGACACTATGCGAAGGTTTTTATTACCAAACCCCGGACAGGATGTTCTGAAGTGCCATATTTAGGTATAGTACAACTCGAGATTAAAAATAAAACTAACATAGATTGGACAGTTACGGTTCAAGTAAACCATCAAAACTTTAAATTTAAAGTCGATAGTGGAGCTGATCACACTATATTGCCTTCAAACGTTTTTCAGAATGTGTTCCAAAATGCTAAATTAGAGCCACCTGATAAAATTTTATGTGATCCAGAAAGAAATTCATTGAAAACACTTGGGAAATTTAAATCAAACATTGAATACAAGGGAAAAAGAGTTGCACTGAAGAAATCTATGTGATTTCCAATCTTAAAACGTGACTTCTTGGCAAACCTGCACTGTTTTCTCTTTGTTTGGTCCAAATTTGAATTCTATTTGCCAGATTTCTGCAGTTTATCCAAAAGCTAAATTCCCAGAACTTTTCAAATGTCTTGGGGTAATGAAGGGATGTTATTCTATCAAACTGAAACCAGGAGCTATTCCATTTGCTATCACTTCTCCCAGACGTGATAGATTTTAGATTCCTCTTTAAAAGCGAACTAAAGATGAATTAGAAAGGATGGTGCAGGAAAAGGTTATCACACCTGTCTTAAAACCGACAGAATGGTGTGCACCGGTAGTAATCGTGCCAGAAAGTGATGTTAATGTACGGATATGTGTAGACCTGGTAGAACTCAACATAAATGTTATGCTGGAGCTGCACCCATTATCCAAAGCAGAATACACTTAAATATCTTGGTTGGAGCAAAATTGTTTCGAACCTCGATGCCAATTCTGGTTTCTAGCAAATTCCCCTAGATAAAAAGTCATCCTATCTCACCACATTCATCACCCCGTTTGGTAGGTTTAGATTCCAAAGATTGTCTTTCAGTATCTTCTCTGCTTCAGAGCACTTCTAAAGAAGGATGTCTCAAATGTTAGAAGGTGTACCTGGAACAATTTGTCACATGGATGATATTTTAA
Organism: Araneus ventricosus; assembly: GCA_013235015.1. Lineage (NCBI taxonomy): Eukaryota > Metazoa > Arthropoda > Arachnida > Araneae > Araneidae > Araneus > Araneus ventricosus. Next base: position 190,549 of record BGPR01000031.1, on the reverse strand, counting down.
TATGGGGATCTATTGAAGAAGAACATGACCAACGACTCATAGAAGTCTGTAATAGATTAAAGAACTCTAGTATGACATTAAATGCAAAGAAATCTATTTTCTCTCAGACATCTATTAAATTTTTAGGTCATAGAATAGATGGACAAGGAATTTATCCGGATTGCTGCAGTAGAAAATTATCAGCCGACAACGAATAAAAAGGAAGTGAATCAACTATTGGGCATGGCTAACTATTTAGCAAGATTCGTTCCTAACTATTCGGATATAATTTTTCCTCTGACTTCTTTGCTAAGCAATAAAGTAACTTTTGCGTGTGAAGCGCCACAAGAAGCAGTTTTTCAGAAATGGACCTTATGCACCGTTTGGGTTCGAGAGTATAAAAAAACAGCTGTGGAGGAATAAACAAAGCGATCGGCCTATAAGCGACTCAGAAATAAAAGCAGTTCTGAGTCAGCTGCTTAAGACTGACCAATGGCTGCCTCCGGCAGGTCACGTGTCGGAGGATGTGACGTCACATGCATAAGGTCCATTGATGAAAATACTGTCGTCAGATCCTGTGCTCATGATCTTTGATCCAGAGAAAGAAACTATAGTTACCACAGATGCTTCATCTTATGGCTTGTGACCTACAATTTGCCAAAAGCAAGATGATGGAAGAAGATCTGTAATAGCCTATGCATCTAGGACTTTGACCCCAATGGAAAGTCGTTATGCACAAATTGAAAAGGGAGCCCTTGCTGTCGTGTGGGGATGCAAAAAATTTAGAGATTATCTGACAGGAATGCATTTTAATATAGAGACTGACCACAAACCTCTCATTCCAATATTGTCCAAGAAAAACTTAGATGACCTGTCTCCACGATTACAGAGGATCAAGTTGCGAATGATGAAGTTTTCCTATACAATTGTACATATTCCAGGAAAAGAACTGTTTGCCGCAGATGCATTGTCAAGAAACCTTCAGAAAGTCCCCTGCAAAAGAGAAGAATTAGAAGCTGAAATTGATGCCTTCATTCAAATGCTTACTAGTTCTCTTCCAACATCATCTCTCAGATTAGATGAACTAAGAGCTGCACAGCTGAAAGATGAGACTTGCCAGAAGCTTACTGATTATGTAATGAAAGGATTGCCGTCAAAAAAGAAGTTGATACACTATGTGTACCATATTGGCACAACCGTTACGAAATATCAGTTCAAGATGGACTGTTGATGAGAGGCTGCAGAATCATCATTCTAAAGTCACATCAAGCTGAGGTGCTGAATCAAATTCATGAAGGTCACCTAGGCATTACCAGATGTAGAGCTCGAGTCAGATGCTCTGTGTATTGGCCGGGAATTAGCAAAGAAATTGAATAGAAAATAAAGGGTTGCACTACGTGCATACAAGAGTCAAGTAATCGCCATCCACTCCAAATTCCAACTTCATTTCCAGAGAGATCTTGGGAAGTTTTAGGTCTTGATATTTTTAAATACAAGAATCCATGGTACCTTCTGATTTCAGATTATTACTCTAGATACCCTTAAATTACCAGGCTTGACAGACTGACTTTTGCTGAAGTTATAAATCATTGCAAATCAATATTTTCCCGTCATGGTATCCCAGATGTTGTCCGTTCAGACGACGGCTCTCAATTTGATCCAGTAAAGATTGTAGAATTCAAGGATTTTGCAAAAAGTTATGACTTTACACACATATCAAGTAGCCCCAAATTTTCTCAAAGCAACGGGCTAATAGAAGCAGCAGTGAAAACAGTCAAAGCTCGCATAAAGAAATCTAGAGATCCCTATCTTGCATTAATGGCCTATCGCGCAACTCCTTTAGAGAATGGTTTTAGCCCTGCGGAATTGCTTATGGGTAGGAGAATCAACACTACCCTTCTTGTTGCTAAGACTCAACTACAGCCATACTCAGTGGACAAGAAAGTTCTCGAGGATAAACAGGAGAGACGAATAGAAGGCCAGAAAACGAACTATGATAAACATCACGGTATTAGAAATCTTCATGAATTAGATCCAGGTCAGAACGTTTGAATTACTGACAGAAGGGTAACTGGCAAAGTTCTTCAAAAGACGCCTTACCCAATATCATACCTAGTTCAGTCCGGCAAACATGTCTACAAAAGGAACCGAAAGTCCTTGATTCCCTCACCAGATTTTCATCCAGAACCTGAGTCAGAGGACGACTTTGATGTCACAGGATACCAACACTCCCTTGCCGATGCTGATCCAGGATGTCCGCCTCTGATGTCATCACCCCAGACTCCAAAGACTTACTCTGAAAGAGCTAGCTCATCTACAGAAGTATTTCCTGATCTCTATGTCACCAGAAGTGGTAGGACTATCGACCTCCTGAGAAACTTGACTTTTAAATTACAAAGGAAGGGAGATGTGGTATAAACAAAGCCTGTGAACTGCGCGCTTAGCTGTAACTGTAGCGCGGTTTGTTTATATTTAGAATCTAATACTTGTAACCTGTGATTGTTGTGTGTGCGTCTCAATAAATATCTCGTGTATATAAAGCTGCCTAGTTAAATAACGCCTCATTACGCAAACAATACAATTTATAATTAAACTGGCATCATTATAAAGATATTTTTCAAATTATAAATAATTCAAAAATAATTTTGTTAGATAAAATTTTCGGAAGATGTTGCGAGAAACGCCAAAAAGTAACTGAAATTTTAATTGACTTTTGGACTTTGAAGAGTTGACAGTTATTTTCATTTTGTTTTGAAGAGCACGTGTGCCAAATTTCATAAAGTTCAAGCAAAATTATAGATCAAAACTATAGATTTGTACAAAAGACAAACAAACACTCATCTTTACATATATAAAAGTAAAATTTTATGCTAAATCAAACGAGATAGAGGAAAACAAGGAGATTATGAGTTTAGTGTAGAATAGCTACATTTGAATTTTTTATGCAAAAAAATCTAACATAAAATACCACAGTGTTTTTTTCTAATCCTGCTATTGTATGTAAGATTTCTCAAGTAATAAAGGCAAATGTGTGTGTAAGTATCTGTCTGTGTGTTGAAGCTCTGCAGGACAGACCGCTAAGCCTAGAGTTACCAAATTTGGTACAAAAGAAGGTGGGAATGATCGCCTCGGAGAGGTTTTTGAAAATTTTGATTAGAATTTCATTTAATTAAAAAAGAATTTTTAATTTTCAGCGATAACTTCTGAAAATACTATAACATAAAAATATTCTTATATCATCTTAAATTTCAAAAAATTATCTTTCAAGTGATACCACAGTCAAGTTGTGCAATTTTTTCATTTAATTTTGACAAATTTTAAAAAATACTTTCAAGCAAAATTTTCAACATTACTTTGCATCGATGTAATGAAAGTCAAACTAATTTCATTATTTCATCAAATCTTTATATCCAATATTTCTCTTTTATTAAAGGAGCATAATATAAAAATTTATTTCGATTCTTACGATATAAAAACATCTTTTGTTGTATTAAAATGCATTTCATTTTCATTCTTTCGCCAGTTTTTTTCTTTTAGTCCAGTCTTTTTCTTTCTTCGTTACTTCAAATAAATTTAGTTTTTTGATAGATTTTCTATATTATTTTCATAGATTTACTTTTAGCGATGACCTCAAACAAATCTTTCGACTTAAGACAAGATAATCTTCCCTGCAGATTATATAATTCATTTATTTGTTATAAATAGGATAAATTTTAACTTTATAATTAACTTAATAATGTGTAATAATTGTACATTATAATTATGTATATTTAAAAAAGAACAATCTTCATTGAATCTCGTGTTTTCTAGACTTTTTTTATCAATTGAATGTAAAGACTTAAATCATTAATTTCATTACATGCAAAAAATATACTGCATCAAAATTTATCTCAATTCTAATACGTTTCCTATCTACTGTTTTTTCAACTAATTTCTTTATCAGTCTTTTTCAACAATTAATACTTTCAATTTGCCATAAATTAAATAAGTTGGTGAATTTAAAGTTTGTTGAGAAGATCAAATTAAGACAATTAATGAGATGGACGAATCTGGCTGGTCATCGAATGCGGCTAGTGTTTTACATTACAAAAGCGATGTAAAAATAGAGAAATAATAATTTCAACTTACCTCTCAAAAATAATTTTTTCTTTCCTTTTACAAGATACGCTACGCACGTCTCACTCTCTCCTGACTAAAAGCAGAAATACCACTTTTCTCACCAATTAATTTCCATGAAAGAAAGACCAATAAGATTGAGGCCCCTTCTCTCTTCTAAAACGTTGTAAACATGACCATATAAACGCCCTCCAAAACGCATAAAGCAAAGAGTGAGCGTCGTCTTTTCATCGATGCCAGTTGGTTTTTTCAATGGGGAAAATTTTTTCCCCTCTCTAGTAACAGTTTTAGACAAGAAAAACCGTTTCTTTTAATTTATGACAGTAAAATGAAACTCCAAGAAAGAAAGAAAAAAGCACGTCTTATAGACAGCTCTCACAAGAACCGCACCCTTTCTGCACAAAGGAATACAATCCCTTCAGTCTTCCCGGGGAGAAACTATTAAAAAAATCTAAATGAAAGAGGTACCCTGTTCCAATGGTCCGAGGGTTGCTCGAGGGTCTGTAGTGCTCTGTGGTTCTCACGCCGCTGGTCAGTATTCGACCATCCGCACCGCACAGCAGGTGATCGAATTCCGACGGCAATAAATCCCCAACGAAGGATATGGAACACTGAAATGTGGACCTAGGGTAGAGGGATATTTTATTTATTTATTGCTTCAGAAAAACTTACTATAGAGAAAGCGTTCTTCCTTTTCTCTCTGTCTCTCTCTCACTTCCTGCGACCCAAATTGTTTTATTTTAAGAGGGCCCACTTGCCATCGGGCAACCTCTCGAGTCCGCTACTGGCAGAAACCTACCCCATATATTCGAGCTAAACCAGACTTCGACCTCATGTGATATCTAGGTGCTCCACGGTCGCTCAGTTAACATTCCTCTTTACCATGAGTCGAGAACATATGGGCTTGGGTAGATATGCTAAACCAAAATGAGATTAGAACCATAACATTATGGTTGCTATTATTTAACTAAGGCTTTTACAATTATTGACATTGTTTTATTCATGCCGAATGCTAGTTCAAAATATAAAAATATGTTGCGTTTTTCTTCAGTCTGGATATCAAGTTAAAATCTTAATCAAATTTATTTATTATCAGAAACCAAAATGAAAGCTGTATAAAAAGGAAGAAATCTGAAATGTGATTTAAGATTAAAAGAAAGAATTGGTAAATCTTCTGCCTATATATCCAGGAGAGACATAACAGAAAAATAGATCAAATACTACCTGGTTCAAAAATACGCTTTTGGTAATGCGATTTTTATGAAATAAACGAGCTCATATGCTACCTAAGTGATTCAAGGTAGCTTTCATCAACAGAAGACACCACACTTCCCATTTTTCATCAGCCCTTGACGTTTGGATTTAGCTAGAAATACTAGACCAAGTGGAATTAGAAACACCATTTATCACTTTTATAACAAGCACAGTTAGCGGGCGTCTTTTTCTGAGTTTATGCCTAATTTTTATACTTCAAATAATCGTCAGTTACATAACAGCTATAGTATACATTTGATTTCCAATCATACTGTATATCTATTTACTTTTTTGTAATTTTGAGAAATGATACTTTATCCTAAAAGTAGTGAATCAATGTATCTGGATTTGAAATAAATACCTGCATTTCAATGGAGTTTTCTGGTTTGTTTACTATTATTGAGGTTTTCTGTACCCGTTGGGTGGGAGACGTCACTTTTCCGTTGTTAACGACCAGGAAAAGTGACGTCTCCCAACCCAAATGTACCAAAGACCAAACTTTGACTTTATCTGCTGGGATGTTGGACTTCCGCTTTAAGATTTCATTCACAAATGTAAACAAAGCAGAAAACTCACTTCTTAAAATAAGTTGCGTGTTTACAGAACCCATTTGAGATACCAAGGGAAATAAACAATGGTTTAAATTTGACGTAAATATGTGATTTTACCAGGTTTTCTGAAAATCAATAGCAACATGCACCGAACGAAGCATACCGAGA